>JAODPA010058686.1:0-11267 GCA_025585075.1 Nepenthes mirabilis
AGATTCGGAATATTATATTCTTCCCACCTTACAAAAATTTCGTCCCCGAAATTTCATATCCATCAATCGTCGAACAGATAATAAAAATTCTCCTGAATTTCTTCCTCACATTCCCAGGTTGCCTCCTCAGCCATATGATTTCTCCACAATATTTTAACTAAAGGAATAATCTTATTCCTCAATGCTTGATCATTCTGATCCAAAATTTGAACAGGGCCTCCACATCTGACATATTCTCATCTATCTCCAAAGGCTCAAATTTGATCACATGGGAATGATCATACATATTTCTTTAACATAGAGACATAAAAAACGTCATGACAACCCGCTAAATTTGGAGGCAAAGCCAATCTATAGGCTACCTCTTCAACCCGCTCCAAAATTTCAAATGGTCCAATGAACATTGGCTTCAATTTACCCTTAACTTAGAATCTCGAAATTCCTTTCCTTGGGGATACCTTCAAGAATACGTGATCGCCCACTTCAAATTTCAGATCTGATCTCCTCCTATTTGTATAGCTTTTTTGACGACTTTGGGCTTAATCGATCCCTAATGATTATGATATTTTTCAATGAATCCTGGACGATGTCGGATCCCAACAAACTACAGTCCTCAATTTCTTCCCAATTGATTGGAGATATACATTTTTGTCTATACAAAGCGTCAAACGGAGCCATTCCAATACTTGACTGATAGTTATTATTGTAGACAAACTCAGCAAGAGGTAGATAACTATCCCACGAGCTTCCCATCTCTAAAGCTGACGCGGTCAACATATTTTCAATATCTGAATAGTCCTTTCAGATTGGCCATCTGCCTGCGGATGAAAGGTTGAAATGAACTGAAGGCTGGTACCCAATTCCCAATGCAAACTTTTTTAAAATTTTGATACAATTTGGGATCTCGATTAGACATGATTGAAGACGAAATACCATGCAGCTGAACAATCTCATTGATGTACAAACAAGTCAATTTATTTCTAGAATATGTCATTCGAATCAGCAAGAAATGAGCTAACTTTGTTAGTTAATCCACGATCACCAGATGACATCCATGTTCTTCGTCATCCTCGGCAATCATGAAACAAAATCCATTGTGATGTGTTCCCACTTTCAACTGGGAATTGGCAAAGGATGTAAGAGTCTTGGAGGCTTCTTATGTTCTACCTTGCTGACATACGATGCATCTAGTCATGAAAGTTATAATTTTCCTCATGTTCTGCCACCAGAAGGTTTTTTTTCATATCTTGGCATATCTTATTCACACCGGGATGAATTATATACCTTGATCTATGGGCTTTGTTTAGGACATCATCCTTCAACTCTCCAATGTTTGGTACACAAATTCAATTTTGAAAACATAAAATCCCGTCCTGCCGAAACTGAAAATTTGCTCATGATTCCTGATCCAATTCTCCTGCAATGTCCACTAGATATGGATCCAACATCTGATTTTCTTTGATTTTTTTCAAAATCTCCAGCTGCACTTAAAAGTATGACAGCATCATTCTTGATCCCTGGGAGTGCAACCAAATTGTGTAGCATTTTATTCCATTTAATGTTTCCCATTCCTTGATCATTAGATGAGCCATTAACCCTGAAGACTTCTTACTCAAAGTACCAGCAATCACATTTGCTCTCCCTGGTTGGTACTGGATCTCACAATCATAATCTTTTCAGCAAGTCCATCCATCTCCGTTGCGGCATATTTAATTCCTTTTGGGAGAATAAATACTTTAAACTTTTATGATCAAAATAGATCACAAACTTTTTCCCATACATATGTTCCGCCAAACTTTCAAGGGAAAGATCACTGCTGCTAATTCCAAATCATGGGTGGGATAGTTTTTCTCGTGAACCTTATACTATCTTGATCCATAAGCCACCACCCGACCACGTTGCATTAAAACACAGCCTAGACTTTTCTTGGAAGTATCACAGTATACCACAAATCCATTCAACCCATCCGGGATCGACAATACAGGCACGAACGTCAATCTTCTTTTCAACTCCTGAAAGCTTTCTTCACAGTCACCATTCCAAATGAATGCCGTTTTTTTCTGGGTTAAACAAATCAGACACATCACAATTTTTGAGAAGTTTTCAACGAACCACCTATAATACCCTTCCAAACCTAAGAAATTTCACACTTTGGCGACGCTTACTGGCCTTACCCAATTTTTCACCGCTTTGATCTTCTTCTAGTTAATCGACACACCACCCTTTGAAATGTTATGACCCAAAAACGCTACCACCTCCAACCAGAATTCATACTTTTGTAGTTTTGCGAATAACCTCCTCTCCCTCAATAACTGCAACACAATCCTCAAGTAAGTTTCATGATCCTCTAAGCTCTTTGAATAAATCAAGATATCACCACTGAAAACTACAACAAATTGATCTAGGTATGGTTGGAAAACCCTAATCATGAAATCCATGAATGATGTTGGTGCATTCATCAGTCTAAAAAGCAACAGCAGAAATTTATAGTGACCATATCGTGTTCTGAAAGATGTCATAGGAACATCATTGCACCTTATCTTAAGCTAATGATACTCTAAGCGCAAATCAATTTTTGAGAAAACTTGAGCTCCGTGCAGTTGATCGAATAGGTTGTCAATCCTCAGGAGGGGATATTTATTCTTGATTGTAATCTTATTCAACTCCCTATAATCAATACACAACCAAATGGATCCATCCTTCTTCTTTACGAATAACACGGGAGCACCCCACGGTGACACATTTGGCCCAATGAATCATTTATCTAACAACTATGCAATTATTGCTTCAACTCCTTTAACTCAGATGGGGTCATCCTATACGATGCCCTCGATATTGGCATAGAACCCGGCACCACATTGACCACAAACTCAATTTTCCGATCCGGAGGCAATTCAGACAATTCTCCTAGGAAAATATCATCAAATTTACAAACAACTAGAATATCTTCTACACCCACAGAATGACTATCAGATATAGTCATGTATGCCAAATAAGCTTGGCATCCATATTCAATTAGGTGTCTAGTGTGCAACTCCCAAATCAATCCTAAAACCTTTTTATTAATCCTTCCTTGAAACTCGAAGGATTCATACCCCGGAATACAAAATAAGACTGTTTTATGAAAACAGCCTACGGTAGTGTGATAATACGCCAAGCAATCCATTCCCAAAATCACGTCAAAATCCGACATATCTAGTAAAATTAGATCCACCAATAATTCATTGCCATCAACCCAAATCGAACACCGAGGGTACACAATATCGGCCAAAAGAGACTTACTCACCGGGGTAGATACTATTAATATAATGTCAAAATATTGGAAAGGCGCAGACAAATTATGCACAAACTTAGGGGATACAAAAGAATGTGTAGCTCCTGAATTAATCTAAGCATACACCATAGAGTTAAAAATCTGAAGATTACCTTCCACAATAGAGGGATCAACCTTAACATCTCAAGCTGAAGTCGCAAAAGCTTTGCCTAGAACCGTTGGCCTCTTCTCTTGACGCTTTGGATTTGCACAATCATTAAATAAATGGCCCGTCTCACCACAGTTGAAACAAGCTACACTCTGATGATAGCAAACTTGACCGACATGATTCTTTCCACAGAACTCACAGGTAGACTTGGTGAACTGAAACTTTGAGGAGGAAACCTTCTCTTCAATAGCTTTTCCTTTTTCTTTACTTTCTTTGCCCTTATCTTTACTTCCCGGCATCAAGCAACAAATCCAACGAGAAACTCCCCTTTTCGAGCTTTGGCCTTACTGTTCCGACTTCTTCTGAAGATACTTCTTCCAAAGCCCCTCTTGCTCAAGCAATAAAACCTGATCTAGAGCTTCTCGATACGACTGCAATCTAAATGGCATAAATTGCTTACAGATTGTATTCCATAACTCTTGAACAAACTTCTGGGCTCTCAAAGTCTCATTAGCAATCAAATAGAGAGCAAACTAGGATAGCTTTGTATCTTGGAAATCATATTTTGCTACTGTCTTGTCTCTTTGTCGAAGCCGGCCATACTCGGCTCTTTTAATTTTTCGAACACTGGATGGAAAAAATCAATCTAAAAATGCTTCTTGAAAAATTTCCCATTCAATTTCTTTGTTGTCTTGGCCTAGAACATGGCATCGGGAGTCCCACCATCTCATGGCCTCGCCATCTAATCTGTAAGCAGCAAATCTTACTTTATATTCTTCAAGATAGTCAATAATATCAAATACTCTTTCCAATTTCTTTAGCCAATTTTCTACTTTGATTGGGTCAGACTCTCCCAAGAACTTCGGAACGTGCTCGCTTCTAAAATGATCGCATGGTGTCCGACCCTGACCTTGCTCGGCCATTCTTCTCAATGCTGCCATGTCCTAATCTTGCCGCTGAATCATCTGGTCCATCATATTTCGCATGGTAGTATAGTCATCTCCACGACTCGAGACTGATCTCTTACCTTTAGCCTCTTCACGACTTGCCACAGACCTTCTGCTCCTAACCTCTTCTTGGTTTGCCGTCGATTTTCTACTCTTATGGTCTTCCCGACTTGAATATGATCTCCTAAGATCTATAAAGTCTGCCATAATATCCACCTATCATATAAATGTTTGGTCAACAATCTTCCCAAAATTAATCCAAAATTGACCCAAAATACTTTCAGTTATAACTTTTCTCTAACACCACTTCTATCACGAATCTAGATTAAATATATCGATTAAATAATTAAATATACTTTTATTATTATTCTTATAATTTCTAAACCCGAGTGTGACCACAAAATATACAAAATTCCATAAAAAATTTATAATCTACATGAGACCTTATCAGATAATATAAATGTGACCTGCACTAAAAAATAGTTATAAGAGGAGAACCAAATAAAGACAATGACTCATCCATATAAGAAATCAATCCAATAAATTCTTAATATACAAAACTATGGCCTACACTCAACCGACTCCAACATCTCATAACAATCCATGCAAAATTTATTCATACCTGATATATGGTTGATAATATCAAAGTCCAAAAATATAAGACTCACCAGAGGCATACAGTGCTGGGTCAAAACTTTTCGTGTTACTACGATGAAGCCGATCCTCTACTCTGAAGGAATAAAACAGAAGAATGAGTTCAATACCTTACAAGTATCATAAATGAATAAATGAGTTCAAAAAATATAGAAGAAAGGTCAAATAGATAAATCTAATTTGCCCATAAATAAAAATTTCAGATCTAAAATTTAATGGTAGTATCGTACTCAAATCAAATATTCAAATCTAAGGCAAATATCCAAATTAGAAAATAGTCCTTATCGATACGTATATATATAAATATATATATATAGAACATAGGTGATCCAAACCGATTCCAATATGCTGATATCTAATCCAAATCCAAGTCTAAGGCCCGATCAGCTTGTGATTTGAGACAGAATCCGATAGCCAGATAATGTGATAGCGTGTGTAGAAGTCAAAGCAGGATCACAATAAATTTTTCTAAGGTCTGGATCAAAATATATAGTCAAATGATTTGTATGAGACATACCAAACCCAATTGTAGGCAAAATCAGCGAATCTCAAATTCAAGTCTAAAAATACAAGTCCAATACAAATATATATAGAGATATAAAATCATGCACCAACTTAAGTTTTGATTATTTAAAGGCTAATTAAAGGAAGGGTTACACATAATTTTGATAATCTTATACCAAAATCTATATACTCTATACCCATAGATAAGGTTGTTCACTATATTTTGCTATCCGTGTCTTTGAGTGCAACCCTCAAACTTGTCGAATATATTAGGATGTTCGAATATATTTTAAGGTCAAGTCAAATTATTCAAATGGAAAGGGTCACTATTCCAAGCATTTCTTGCTGGTGAAAAGAAATTTTTAATTAACAAAAATCACACCGTCGAGAGCTGACCAAAAAAATCTAATAATCCAATTTCAATTATAGTGACCACGACCCGACACGTGCATATGAAAATATACAATCAATATAAGTTTCGTACATATTTTCGTTACACATATTGATATAAATATACACAGTATCCAATAAATTTTTTAGGCTTTTAGAAAGATAGTAAATCCCCAAAATCATAAAATCCATATCCAAAACCTCTAAAATTAGTCAATGAACTACACATGCATGTCTAGACTAAATAAAACGGGTATATAAAAATATATGTATATTCGTAAGAAATTTTAAATAGTATTCAAAATACATCAGAAATTAAATCAGACCAAAAATAGGGGTTACAGATAATTGCCTTAACCTTATATTAGGTAGAACTAAAAAATAGATACTTTGAGGTACTGAATTGTGCGCTTTCTCCTTCACTGCCACTTGGCCAATGACGCACCCGTGCCCCCTCTCTCTGCGCAGTTCTGCACACAGCCACGGCTCACCCACAGCCGTCGCCGGTCACCGGCATGCCATCGTCGGCTACCGTCAACCACCTCTCAGAACATGGCTGCTGCAGGTGCCATCGACAACCATCGTCGACTCTTTGATGTCTTCTCCTCAACGTACACCTCGATTAACTCACTTCCAGCCACCATCGACCACCCTCACCACACCGACTTCGTCGTCCGACGCCGCCGTCGACCTCCACTGCTTCTTCTTCTTCCTTGTGCAGTGCCAGAAAATGGTGCCGCAACTACCCTTCTCTCTCCTCGTTTTTCTTTCCCCCTCTCTCTCCCTCTCCTGCTCTGCCATTCCATAGCCAAGCCCAAATCCCTATTTAACATTGAAAAAGACCATTTCGGACCAAATAGCACAATAATGTTTTGACCCCCACAACAAATTAGCGAAAGTAGTGTAAAATTAAATATTCAACACACGTAAAGAATATTTGTGACTAGATTATACGAGAATAAAAATAAAGTAACAATAAAAATAAAAAGACAAAATTTTTGGTGAAGAAGGAAAAACTCGATACCCACAGTAATCGAGAAAAATCTTCTAGGTTTCAACGGCCAACGAAGAAATACATTATAAAAATTAACTTACAGATCAGGTGGTAACGAAATGTTAACCTAGCCGACTTACTTCCATCTTATGATCCTTACCAAGAAATCCTTTGGATTTGCTCATGGCAACGGAGCTAGACACCCTCGGTCTTCACATTAATTTTTCCTCTTGAGCTTCTTGAATTGCGAAAGATGAACGTATCACCTTCTTTAATGTACTGACATCACCAACGAATGTAGGAGGCTAGAAGTGACGGATCAATAAAGAAAGAGTGGTGAGAAATCCGCTAGCACATGAAGCACAATGAGTAAAGATCAATTTTATCAATTAGAACACATTTAATGGAGTGAAAAATTATTTTCCCTCAAGTGGGATGGCTCCAAATGCATCAATCAAGAGTTAGGGCAACTGATTATAGGGGTATATTTATAGAAGGCTCGAAAAATACATTAAAAAAATATTGTTCGTTGCCGCAGCGCTCGAGCACGGTTTGAGTGCTCGGCGAGTGCACGTAGGGTTTCACGTGAAACCCTCGGCGCTCTTGAGTGGGGCAGAGGCGAGCAGTGAGCGGGAGGTTTCTGGATTTTGGGGTCAAGCTTGTAACGAGCACACGGCGAGCGCAGGATTTTGGGATTTTGGGCTCAAGCTCGCGGTGAGCGCAAGGTTTCAAAATTTTGGGCTCGAGCTCACGAAAGGCGCGGTATCTTGGAAGCCGGAATGGACAGGTACGGAAATATGTTTCGACGAAACACAACCCGACATCGACACACGATTACATAGGGTGACGAAATATGACAATTATAAAATTATCCTAACAATCTCCCCTTTTGACAATTCCATGACAAAATATAAAAAAAATACAAGTGAAGTACGGGTTTAGACACCACCGAAATAGAACCCGTGTACATGAAAATCTACTCCTAGTGAGAGAAGAAAAAAATAGAAGTAACCATAAAACTCTATACATTAGCTGCTATATCAATGCTGTGACTGCCGTGCTTAATACTATAGTGGTGTTGCCTAGTCAAACATGGTAGTACAAATAAACATAAAACTGAATGATATAATATGACAACAAGAATAGTACAAAGCCATGAAAATAGTATAAAGGAAAGCATCACAAAAATCTAAGAAGAACTCCCTCTAACAAAAATAACATCTCCCCCTATTAGGATCAATCTCCCCTAAGAAAGCAATCTACTCTCCTTTTTTGTCACGAATTACCAAAGGATAATGAAGCTCACTCTTCTTGATCCATAATTTTTTACCATATTTGATGGTATTGCTTAAGTTTATCACTTGATCATTTAGGTGTTGGATGTGAAGAATGAGATGTTTTATCTTAGAGTTTTGCCGAGATTTATTTTGTCATAATGATACCGACAGTGGGGACGAATATGACCAATGATTCCACATCTATGACATATTGGAACAAATTTAGCATGGCTGTCAGAAGTGCATATTGGCGTCCTTGTGCATTTAAGACCAAAATGTTTCATACTTGTGAAGTTTTGAGATTCTTGTGTATTAGCACTCTTCTTTGGAGAACCTCTGAACAATTTGTCAACATGAGCAAATGAGGGACTGTTTTTCTTTGTGAGGGATGTGGGTTAGACAAATACAGTTTTAGAATTACCAATGGCTTTTAAGTCCTTTTCAGAGTAACCCAACCCAATTCTATTTCCTCTTATTTTTCCTAAACTGAGCATATGGTCCAATTTTTTCAAGCCATTTAAATATTGTTTCAAGTCATTTCATGCAATCTTTAGATCAGATTCAAGAGTTGTAATTTTTTCTGTAAAAGAACTTTTAAGGTTCTTAACTTTTTGAACTTTTGTGTCTAATTTAAATTTTAGAGCTAATTTTTCTTTTTTAATTTTAGTCTGTTTGTGTTTGAGTGACATATTCATTTTTTTAAGTTAAAGACATTCTTTAAATAATTTATCATAAGCATCTTGAAGGTCATATAGATCAGAGTCTGACTCATTCTCAGAGTCATCAAATAGCTTAAGACTTGCCTCTAAGCGATTAACAATTTTACACATTGAGGTCATAAAAACCATATACTTGACAGGGCCATGTTCAAATCATTTCTCAGCCTTTTCTTCTTCGTCATCGCTCAAAGTCACATTAACTTTATAGGTTTGACTTTATTAGCATTTAATATTTGGGCATTCGGCATGATAATGACCAAATTCTTTACACTCGTGGCATTGAACACTTTGGGTATGTTTAGATTTGGATTCTTGAAATTTACGTCGACCTTTCTTATCAAATTTTAGAATTCGTTTTAAATCCAAACTTGGTAAGCCAGATGAAGAATTATTTTTCTTTAAAAATTTTTTAAAATTTCTAACAAATACGGTAAAATCTTCATCACTATTTGACTCCTTATTGGAGTCACGATCTCTCTCTTCCCTAACAGATTTTAGGGCAATTGATTTTTGCTTCCTTAACTATGAAAGTGTGTACTCATAAGTTTGGAGGGATCCTACAAATTCTTTGACATTCATTTTATCAGGGTCTTTACTTTCATCGATAGCGGTGACCTTAGGTCTAAATCGTTTGGGGAGCAATTTAAGAACTTTTCTAATAATTCTATTTTCAGGGATTCGTTCTCCTAAATTAACAGTGAAATACACAATATCATTTAACTGTGCATAGAACTCATCGAACGTTTCATCATCTTTCATACAGATTTCTTCAAATCTGGTCGTTAGCATTGGCAATTTTGAATTTTTTACAAGTTTGGTTTCTTCATGAGTTATTTCAAGTATTTCTCATGTGTCTTTTGCAATATCACACATAGATATGCGTTTGAACTCTTCGGAAAATACGGCCATAAAAATGGCATGTAATCCCTTACTATTCCACTTATACACTTCAAGTTCTTCTTTTGACCAAAAAGATAGACTTTTTGGTTTATCACCACTTTTGGGTGGAATTCACTCGATTTGGATGCAAGCCCACATGCGCTCCTCTATCGATTTGAGGAAGGCTCTCATCCGAAAATCCCAATAGGATTAGTTGCTCCCATCAAAGAAGGGAGGTATGGAGAGCAATCCACTCATATATATGTAAATCGGGGGTTGCGGATGGGGTTAAGGCTCTGATACCAATTAAAAAAGACCGTTTTGGTCCAAATAGCACAATAATGTTTTGACCCCCACAACAAATTAGCGAAAGCAGTACAAAATTAAATATTAAATACACGCAAAGAATATTTATGTCTAGATGGCACGAACAATACGAGTATAAAAATAAAGCAATAATAATAATAATAAGACAAGTTTTTTGGTGACGAAGAAAAAACTCGATACCCACAATAATCGAGAAAAAATCCTCTGGGTTTCAACGGTCAAGGAAGAAATGCACTATGAAAATCAACTTACAGATCGGATGGTAACAACACGCTAATCTAATCGACTTACTCCCGTCTTGTGATCCCTACCAAGGAACTTTTTCGATTTGTCCATGGCAACGGAATCGGACACCTTCTGGTTTTCACGTCAATCTTCCCTCTCGAGCCACTTGAATTGTCAAACACGAACGGATCACATTCTTCAATATGCCGACGTCACCAATGAATGTAGGAGCATAGAAGTGACGGATCGATAAAGAAAGAGTGGTGAGAAATCCGCTAGCACATGAAGCATAATTAGTAAAGATCGGTTTTCTCAATTAAAACACATTTAATGGAGTGGAAAATGATTTTCTCTTAAGTGGGATGGCTCCAAATGCATCAATTAAGAGTTAGGGCAACTGATTATAGGGGTAATTTTATAGAGGGCTTGAAAAACGTATTAAAAACAAGTTGCTAGTTGTTGCGGTGTTCGAGTGCAGCTCGAGTGCTCGGCGAGCTCGGGTTGGGTTTCACGTGAAACCCTGTGCGCGCTTGAGCGGGGCAAAGGCGTGCAGCAAGTGGGGGGTTTTTGAATTTTGGGCTTGAGCTCAGGACGAACACACGGCGAGCGTAGGGCTTCGGGATTTTGGGCTTGAGCTCACGGTGAGCACATGGCGAGCACAAGGTTTCGAGATTTTGGGTGTGAGCTCATGGCGAGCTCACAGTAGGCGCAGAATTCCTGAAAGCCGGAACGGGCAGATATGGAAATATTTTTTGATGAAACACAATTCGACATCGATACACGATTACATAGGGTCACGGAACATGATAATCATAAAAATTACCCTAACAAACATTTCCTTTCCCTCCTTTTTTTTTAATTTATCGCAACACACCCAATTCCCCTTATCTTATCCTATCCTTTTTCTTATCCCTTTTTTTTAAATCAAA
>JAODPA010058697.1:0-11267 GCA_025585075.1 Nepenthes mirabilis
AAAATTTTAGAATAATTAACATAAATTTGAGCAAATAAAAGAAATTTAATGAATAAAGGCTATTTATGCAAGTCAAAAATAAAAGAGACTCATAATTAGCACATATATTGTGACGGACCATATTCTAATCGGAAACTGGTAAGGTTCTATCTGTAAAATAGTCGTTAAACTAAATATAAATATGTACAATATCTCTGTATAATATATATACATCCACAATAAATATACAGGATCCAAAAATCACAAAAATAATACGTGGCTCCAACGTCATATCTCTCGAATACGTCAGCAAATAAGAGATGCCACTAGGTATCTAAAAATCAATCATAGCAACTTGCAAAAGTATAAACATCCATTAATATACAACGAAAACTAAGTTATCTGTATATCATCAATATATAAATACATATCCATCAAGATGTACAAAAGTACCAGATAAACTACAAAACCACAAATCTACGTTTACGAAATCATTCCCCAAATCCAACGCCTAACCAATTGCTAATCTATATTCCGCCTTATCAGATATAAGCTCGTACTTATCTGAAGGTAATAAAATAGTAAGGAGTGAGCTGAATACTCAACAAGACACAATATAATTAAGGACAATAAGTAATTTACTCAAAATAAGTCAAGAGAAACGGAATATGAGTATAATATAGATGCATAAATATGAATTATAATTAAATGCACTTTTAAAAACACATTTATCTTTCCACATTTTATATCTAATTTCTTTAAATTCTAAAATATACAGAAATTCATTTATTATTTAAGGATTAGGGCCAATAGGTCTTCCCAGTTAACGAAGTTGTCGAACGAGGAATGGAATGTGTATGCATCCACACATTCTAAGACACTACCAATGATATCTGAACTTTAACACTTATTGGTGGACGATATACTTTTCATCCGATATATGAGACTAGATAACACATATGCCACCATTGCACCTCCCGTGGCCTAGGGGCATTTCTCGGTCTACCACTGTAATATCTTATGATATATTAGAAAATATTACCCTCTAAAATATAAATCCATGGTCCAATTTCATGATTACTTTTTATATTTCATATTAAAAACTCTGCACAAATATTCATACTTCTTCTTTGATTTTCTTATACCGGGAGAAAGTTTTAAATATCAGATAAGAGATAGCAAATTGTAGAGTTTTAATTTCTTGATATAGATTCATAATTTAATATCCTTGTAAATATGGATACAGATTTTATATTTTCATATTTCTTAGATACGGATACAGATTGTCATATTCTTACAGATATAGAAACGAATTTCAATATTTTTGTAGATTTAAGTTTTTATATGATTTCAAATACATGCACAAATTAACATAATGTTTGAAAAAAATTAAAAAAAATTTACCACGTTGAGCCAAATAAAATTTCGTAGTTTTAGGACAACAAATCCCTTTACAAAAAACATCCGGCATAATTTTTGGAATAACATACAAAATAATATATATAAAATACATGTAAATAAATACTAATATTCACGCCCATAAATTAGGGTTCCAATTTTCTAATGCCAAATCATATAAAAATCTTAAAATAAATGGATAAATATAATGGGGCGTGGGGTTAAATCTTTCATGAACACAATACCAAAAAAACTAGAGGCATTACATCAACAAATATCAAACTTAAGACATGAGTTTCATAAAATATAAGTTTGGATGAGTATCGAAATAAAAATTTTCAAAAAAATGTAACAAAAAGTAAGCAAAAAGAAGAAAAACATATGAGTACACTTATCTCGATCCCATCTACAACTTCTTCAGTTAGCTCTAAGTCAGAAACGGATCCAAGAGCCTCGATCTTCTCTTCTCTCTCTCTTCTTCTTCGCATTCTCTCTCTCTCCTCTCTCTACGTTTTCTGAAAAATGGCTGAAGAAAATAATTCATACGTTTAAATACCCGGACTGGCTCCCTGAGCGCCAATCGGGCACTGTTCGGGCGCCGCAGCACTGAAAATTGTGCCTCAGGCGTGCACCTATTCTGGAATTTGTGCCCCGGGTGCACCTCGGGTGTGCATTGGGCGCGGCATTCAGTTTTTCATGCCCCGGTCGCACCTCAGGCTCAGGTCGGGCGTGGGTTAGTCCTAGGTTAGGCCTGCAACAAGCCTACTTCGCGTATGTGCTGTTCGGGATCCGTTTCAACCATTCTAACCAAAATTTTTACATTATTAGACCCTAATTTTGATTATATTATCGTAATAAGTCACAATTATCATAATTTAAAACTCGAATCTTATTTACGGACTAACTTTTTAAGATTTACCACGTCGATTCCTAATTTTTTTAATTATGGGTCTTTGGGCTTTTCAATCCGATTTCTCCCATATCTTTTGCTTCAATTTATTTATATTGACTTAAATACTCCTAATTACCATATTTTAAAAATCGGTACTTTACAACTTTTCTCAAGTTATAGAAATTTCATCCTCAAAATTTTTATGAACTTTAAAATTCAACAATTAGGGATAATCCTTCCATATTTCCTTCTTGCGTTCCCAAGTCACACCTTGATTAAATGATTTCTCCAGAAATCCTTATCTAAATTGAATTATCCTGATACCCAATACCCGATACTTCTTATCTAAAATCTAGATTGAAACTTATCATAAGACAAATTTCTAATCTCCCACAATGGCTTAACCCGATCATATACCCATTTTTTTTAATTATTGATACATAGGAGACATCATGATGATTTACCAAATTTGAAGGCAAACCAAATTTGTTGACTACCTCTCTGACTTACTTCAAAGTCTCAAACGAACTAACAAAATCTTACTTCGATTCATCCTAAGTCTAAAAAATGATCATTTACTTTAAACTGCAATTTTATTCTGAAATCTATGAGCTGTAGGCCCATATGTTTCTACTACGCTATTCTGATTGATTATTTATTAGCACACTAAATATCCTTTTGTAGCTCATATCCATTGATTCATATCGAATACCTAGGTTACATAGTAGTTACAATCCTCAGAAAAATTTCAAAGATATCGATACATCTAAAGCAAAACTCAAAATCCTTAGATTACAATCAACTTAGGAAACACAATCGAAGCAATTACCCTAAAAATTTCTACACAGCCTCAAATCATCACCAAAGTCTTAAAACTCGAATATTTAGAAAACTTATCATCTTATTTGTATACCAATGAGCTAACTTATTCAATCCAACGTATTATCCAAATTCACAATAAATGGGCCATCCTCGTTAGCCAATCCACAATTATCCAAATAGTACCCATAATCCTTGCCTTTCCAACAACCCCAAAACAAAACCGTGAGGGCTTCTTATCTCATAATTTTAAAACCTTAATACTTCGGATACAACTCTTCCTCCCAAAATTAAAAGAAAAACACTCCATTTGCTCAGATATCAGGAGTTGTTCGCAGTTCACCCTTCAACATCTCCTATGAAGTATCAAAGATATATCAAATTCGAAAACTCCCAATATCAAATCATCGGCATTAATGTTCACCTTCCTTAAAAGACACCGAAATTCATCTTCACAGTCCTTAAGCAAATTTATCCGCTTACACTGTCGCATAATTATCTTTTTTTTGGTAAGTAATTAAAATTTTATTAAAATGTAAAAAATTATAAAAAAATTTATATTCTATCACCAAGTATTTTACCAACTTAGATATAGAATATAGAGGTTAGGGTATTCTCTGAGCACATGAGACTAGTCATGCAAAGCAGATAAAAAAATAAGCCAAAGACATTATCCATTAGCCAAAAATCAGCGTCCATATATATAATCGAAGCCCACCAGCATACCCAGGTGCCTTCCTTGTGAGATCGCCCTCTACCATTTTATGCTCATCTTCGGACCAATGAAGCTACTAAGTCAAGGAAATTCAGCCCAAATCTCACACACAGCCAACCATTACTATGGCATTTACCTCAGGCAAGATCATGCTTAGCCCAAAATCTTCAACATCCATCAAGTCCTTGGACGATTAACCGGTAAATTGCACCATGTGCCTATAGTTTTATTAGCATTCTAGTCGGGAAAGTCCATGGTCTGTTCTGCCTTCCTCGGCTATCAGGTCCTCGGCCCGAAGCATTTTGCACCATGTCCTTGGCAAAAAAACCGTCAACCCATGATCAATGCATCCTAGAGGTATACCCAACTATAACCGGTAGCCCAGTGTTTAGCTCGGACATACCAACATCCTACGCTAGACATGAGAATGAGAAGAAGGGGAATGTTTCTTTTTAGGCCTTTTTGGTTTTTTAAGAATAGATATATGCCCTATGCCTTCAGTAGAAGGGTCCATGCCATCAGCATGAAGGGGCAGAGGAAGTTTAGTATCATCGTCCTGAGTTATTCTTTCACCAATGATCAATTCCTTTGGCAACTCTGGATGAATCTGTTCAAATGCGGATCCTCCAGAATAGAACTGTGTAGACCCAGGATTAGAAGAGTCCTCAATGGCTTGTGCTCTAGAAGCATCGAGTTGCTTTCTTATCTCTACAATATTCCTCCTCAGCTTGCCAAGACTGGTGCAAGAGCTTGGGTCCCCACCATAGTGATCATCTGTGACTACATGTTATGAATGACCAAGCCTGGATTGTTGATTCTGAACTAGCGAACCGAGTTGCTCTGTCTCCGAAAAAACCTCGAGGGTGCTGGGAGTAGTGCCTAATGTAGAAGAGCCTATTGCCTCTTCATGACAAGATGATCCTCCTAGAGCACCTAAATGGTTCGCATCTATAATAGGTCTAATGTACATGTGGACTTCACATGTGCTTGGCTTATCAGCTTCATTTGTATTAATTCCTCACTTCATAATATCTGCATATGAAACTGAATCATGACTAGCAGCTTGGTACCGGTTCTCTCCGTTGCCTCCTTGTTGAAAAAAATAGCACTTTTGCAAACCTACCACTGTTTAGGCATAAATTTCCTTATTTTTTAGAGTTGCTTCCTTTCCATCAAGGGATAAATGAACTACACATGATTTTGCAGTAATGGGATCCACCAACGGCTACTAAATATGCTGAATCCCTAGTAGGGGATGATCGGGATTCTTCAGGAGATCTGCACGGTGGGGCAGCCCCAAAATCAAGAGGGAGTTGAGAATTCTCCTATTCCACCGAGTTCTTATTATCCGATCCTAGAACTATCAGACCTGTGGGCATCATCTATTGTTCTCCTACAAACCAAGCCTGAAATAGGACATCCTTTTCACAGACCTTAGACATCTCAGCTTCCACATTGGATTGTAGAACATCAAACTGATTCAAAACTTGCACTGAGAGAGCAGAATCTGGTTGTGATTGAAAAGAAACTCTCTATTTATCCTCCCTATGTGCAGACTTTATCCCCAAAGGTTCTAGACTCTTTATGACACAACTTCTCAAATATTTAGAATTAATTAGATAATAACTATCTTTATAAGTAACACCTATAAATTCTCAAAGTAAAAATCTCAACTAGTAACTCTAAACCATAGGTGGAGTAATTTTGCTCATAGACTTCCCACCAACTCAACCCAAGGGAAACTACCCATATATGATGCAGGAAAAACACAATCCTAAATCTTCCTCAAAAGCATCATATTCTACTACAATTCACTTGATCCATCAGGGATTCACCCAAATAACATGGTCGATAATTTACCCTTAAATCCTTAAAAGCTATCCCCACATATCTCATTCCAATGAATACCTATCATTTTCAAGCCAAATGCCCCACAGACGTTACAATCTTTGAGGAATACTTAACAGATGACTTAACAGATTCAGCTAGACTTAAGAAAATCATACACCTTTGTGGCATTATTTAGTCTTTCCTAATAAACCATCACTTCAATGGTCTATGAATCCACAATCATGCTACCGAATAAGCCACATGCCCATCATAACACTTCCTTGAACTAAACTCACATTCTTTTTTCAATTGAGCACACGACTAACTGTCTTCACAATCCATGATACGATCCTCAAATAGAATTTATACCCCCTCATAATTTCCTGAATTCATCGATAAGGCCATCACAAAATTGACCTAAATATGGCAGGAAGTTCTAATCCATAAAATTCACAAAAATACCAATGAACCTACAAACTCAAATGGCATTATTGGAATTTGTAACAGCTGTATCTTTATCCTAAATACTGTCACGGCACAACTCTTAATTATCCATAATTGATAGCACTCTTGATAGAGATCGATCTTAGAAAACACTAAGCCTTTACAATAGATCAAACAAGTCTCTTATTTATTCTCCCAATACCCGCTTATCAAACCATTCATCTCCCGAGCAACCTAAATTTTTAATCATCCACATGTAACTTTATCGGTTATCTTACTTACCCCAAAGGTTCTAAAGTATCCCACTACGGGTACCCAACCAATACTTCCTTAATTCTATACAAAATCCATAAAAATCAGTGTCAATACCGGCACAACCTTGATAGCAACCTTGATTTACCTATCAAAAGATAAACCAGTCTAATCCTTTCCTCCAAGAAATATCCTTGAACACTTACACAATTGAATATTATTAGTGACCATAAGATGACTTCTAGGTGTGGTCTCATATGCTAAATAAACTTAACACATATCATCATTAAATAACTTATAGGTGAAATGATACTAATTTCATTGATCAACTCTACTTCATACTAAAAATTTTACAACTTGATTGCAAAATATAATATATTTACTAACAGAATTCATACTAGTATAATGACTCACCAACCAAATCACTCTCAATATCATATCAAACCTTGACACCACAAAGCAATCAAATCAGCCCCACCAATCATATCTACGAATCCAAGAAAATGCCATGGGCCTCGATACAACTAGTATAAGGTCTATGATCTTCAAATAAACGAATAAATTTAGGAAACACAAATAAAAATATAGATTCAAAATCCAAATAACACATAAATTAAAATGTCAAAATTTAAAAATCCTACCTTCCATCACGGTAGATGACATCTCTGTACCATGTGTCATCATCGCAAAATCTCGATCCAAAGAACTGGACTTCTTCACTATCTTGCCAAAGGGATAAAGACAATCCTTGATCATGTGGCTGAACTGTCCACAATTTGAAATAAGTTTCTAAAAACTCGTCGAAAAATATTTATCCATAAAAGTATCCACGAACATATTCCACAATATCTCTTTATCCTCCCAACCCATGACTCTTTTCTTATTAATTGCCTATGGTTGCCTTCGCCTTCTAACTTTGTGAGGCAAACATTACCTTATCTCCTCCCGGATATTAGATCACCACAAACGTCATTTTAATTCTCAGGATCTATATTTTAACTTCTATAAGATCTGTGTCATCCAAAAATTTAGGTATTTGATTATTATTAAATTGATCATAAATCGACATCCTTGAATTCGCTAACATTAGAAATTGATTCCAAGTTATACTGACCTCGAGCCACTGATTCTACCTCATTCGTCTCACTTGCCATGCTATTCAAGCATCCCTACTCTTAGTTTGGGCGAGTACCTAGTCCATCATGGTTTCCACTGTGCCATAGACTCTATAATGTTTGCCATCCTTCCAAGAAAATTTATATACTCCACTTCCCAATCTCGTGATTGGCCACAACCATGTGCAGTTTTTCGTCTAGGCGCCATGAGTTAGCTACTAATTTCTTCTTTGAAATAAAAATAATATAGGTTAGTTCACACTTCGGATACTAACTAGAACATTACAATCTATACGATTCAACACAATTACAGATCTTAACTTAATTCTAGCCTAAGTTATTTAAATTAGGATAACAAGAACTATCTGATTGAACTTAATCATCTTATACCTCCATCTACTTATTCAATCATCTTATTGTAATCTAAGTTTTCGCATAAGATTCAGATTAAATTTAAAGCATTTTCTTCTCTGATACCAACTGCGATGGACCATATTATAATTGAAAATCGGTAAGACTCTGCCTATAAAATAGTCATCAAACTAAATATAAACCTATATAATATTCCAGTACAATATATATATACATCCATAATAAATACACAGGATCCAAAGCCCATAAAACTAATGTGTGGCTACAATGTTATATCTCCCGAATACAACATTGACAAATGAGAGATGTCACTAGGTACCTAAAAATTAACCAAAATAACCTATGAAAGTATATACAACTATCAATACATAGCAAAAATTAAACTATCTGTACCTCATCAATATACAAATACATATCCATCAAGATGTATAAAAGTACTTCATAAAGTACCAAATCACAAATCTATGTTTACAAAATCATCCTCCAAGTCTAATGCTTTGTAACGGCCTAAGTTTCAAAATATGATAATTACGAAGTAATTAATACTATAATGATCAAGAGTAGGCTTAATATATTTGGAAGAATATATATTGGAAGTAAAAATAGGACGAAAACGGGCTAATGTTTGCTGGTGTGCTGCTAGCAACATGGCGCCTTCCGTGCGCTAGAGCGCGGCAGGTGGCGCCAAAAATAGAACTTCTAGCGCGTTATTTTTTGACATTTTGGAGACCAAGAGAGAGAGAGCACGAGATGTTAGAGAGAGAAGGAGAAATCCAAGGCCCATGAGTCCAAGCCCATCCGAGAGCCAATTAAAAAGGTGATAGATCGGGTTGAGATAAGTGTACTTATACTCTCCTCTTTTATTTTTTAACACATTTGTCTTATTTTCTTTGGGTATCTTCATTTTGATACTTGATTAAGTTTATATTTTGTAGTTTCCAATACTCAAGTATGTATATATATGTGAATTTCATGATCAAATTTGTAGATTTAGTCGATTTTTGGACACCGAAATCCTAACCTCGCATCTGGGACCTTTTACCCATGAATGTTTGGGGCTTTTGCTCAATTCGGGTGTAGGATATGATTACCCATGACTTGGGCATGTTATTTTATCGATTGAATATCCGAAATTGTAGTTTTATGTGAAATTTCATTTGAGGAGACCTGAACCCGTGCCCGAACCCATTTCACCATTCATTTTGGATTTTATTCGCGATTTGGCTTTAGATGATTGTTACCTATGACTTAGGCAATCAAATATGTGAATTCCATACCTGATTTAGTAGTTTTGACCCGTTTTTGGACAGGAACCAAAAACTCGCGCCCCGAAGGAGTTCACCAAATAAATTGAGATTTATGTATAAATTGGCTTTAGGATATTATTACCCACACTATGAATATGTTAATTCATCAATTGGGTGCATGAATTTGTAGTTTCATAGGGTTTTATACTCTCCGAAATCCTAACCCGCACTCCCTTTGGGTTTTGTATGGATTAACCGTAATTTATATATGATTTAGTTTTAGAAATTATGTAGCATGCTTTTTAGAAGGTATTGGTTGTCCGGACGCTCTAAAGTTACATTCGGTTTACGGTGGTAAGAATTTCCTATACATTTCAAGCTTTATGTTAAATTATGCATGTATCATAAATATATTAATCTGAAAGGTTCCGAAAATCATGTTATGAACAATTTGTTATGAATTATTGATCGAAAGTTTTAAGAATTCTGTTTAGCATAATATTAGAAGGAAATTATGTATGGAATCAAGAATACATGAGGACTTAAGCTCACAAAGAAATATGAAAAAGAGCTCCAAAGAAGAATTATGCATGAACTATGATCGCATGAGGATCTAAACTCACGAGGAAATATGGAAACAGGTTTATAGAAAAAGAAAATTGGATGATGAAGAAAATTTTGTAATTAAGTGAAGGACCTATGGACCGTTCTTCGGAACAAACAATTACGAATACGAATATAAATATGAATACGAATATGAAACATTCTCTGATAGAGCGGGAATAAAGGAACTATATACTTAAGAGTAGAATTCTTCAAAGAAACAAGAAACTTGGACCGAGGATTAGGGATAATATGAGATCCCGATCCTAAAATATGATAATTATGGAATAATTATGTGGATAAAAATTATGCTAGTACTTAAGTATAGTGAAAAATTTAAAATCAAAGCAAAATGATGTGAAATAGGCTAAGGAGCGTAGGGCACTCGATCACCGCTCGAGCGATTCTCGAATGTAAAAATACAAAAGTTGTGCTCAAGGATGCACCCGAGGTAAGGCGGGAGTGATCCCAACTACGAGCAGTGCGCTCGAGCGCACATCTGCAAGAGTGGGTGCTTGAGCGCCAGTCGTTTGTTGCGCACGTGTCCCTCTTTCCCTTCATGTTTTAAAAGGAAGGCGGGGGTTCTAAAAGGAAGGCGAGGGTTTTGGTTGCAGCAGCCGAGGCATAACCGAAGGAGAGAAGGGAGGAAGGAGAGAGAAGAGAAAAGAAATGGGAGAAATCTTCCGTCCAATCCCGATCAGAGTAAGGGTAACTGTAGATCAAGCTCAGGCAAGTATATTTCGGACGTTATTTACTGTTCTTATAACTTTTCTATATCTCAAAAATGGTATTTGTACTCTAAATCCATTTTTTCTCATGTTTACTGTAAATAATACATGTTTTTTCTGATTAATCGGACATATTTCATATTTACTGGTATGTACTGCTATATATGCCTCTGATTTCATAAAAATACATGTGTTTGGTATTTGTTTATCGTTCAAAAATTTTGGCAAAACCCTAGGTATGAAAACCGAAGATTTGATGCTTTATTTTCCATATTTTCTGATATAAAAAAGTTATTCTATAATGTGATAATGTCTCTGATGTGATTTATGTCTGAAGAATTTATACGGATTTATACTGTTAAATTTTTGAGGATTTCTAAAACTAAACTGAAGGATTACAGACTATTAGTGTATATTTTGAAACTAATTGAAGAATTATTATGAAATTATGACTGACTTCTAATACTGAAAAGGTTTTTAGTTAAGAAATAAGAAGAAAAATATTTTTAATATTGTTAATTAGGACCCAAGATTGATATACAGTCAGGTTAGATTTTTTGTAATACTTTAGAACGTCATGGTTGTAATCCAAGATAATTCTATCAATAGAATTATATGTGGTCCGTCTTTCCTCAAGGTGTTAACCTAAAGGGTAGTTACTGCTACTAGCCGATGTTACCGTACTGAATCCCGTGAGAAGGGATGTCCTACAGGAAGAGACAACTGCTATTGGCCTTAGATTGTGTGGAGTGAATACAATCTATCCTCGATTATTTGCCCCTTCTCCTAGTAGGGTCTATTAGTTAGATCCTTTACTGATAGATACAGAGATTTTCTATATTTTATAGATTTTGTATCGGTTTCTATTTTCTG
>JAODPA010058708.1:0-11266 GCA_025585075.1 Nepenthes mirabilis
GGAGATACGGCAAAAATGGATATGGTGGACTTTCCCTCAAATGGAAATGAAAATAGAATTAGAATCATGAAACTAGAATCATGGACTTCTAGATGGGTAGTATTCTCTGGTTTGACACGTTCATCTCGGTGGAAACCCGAAGAATACTCTGGCCGCGTATTCTGGTCGCTTGTGTGAGCAAGTGATGGCTGTGTCACGCCTTAGGATACTATTGTGGAAGAACGAGAACTGCCCTGGTACCCCGGGGGAATGGGGCGATTATTGACATGATGATATGATGCATGGATACGATATGCAGACGACCCCCCGGCTGGGTCTAAGAATAAGCCCTCACGGCTTTAGATCATGAGGAGTATCATGATCCTTTCCTCGTTCTCTCGCATCGTTGCTAGTACGACCCACTGGCCCTGGTCCGCAAAGATTAAAGTAAACATGTGAAAACATAAGTTAAACGGTAATTGAATGTTAATTTAATGTTCCTTCCCTTCCATATCTGATGATATTTCAATTGCATGATACCCCTTTTTATTGTCACGTTTATATTATCCATAATTTGATAGTGAGGTATGATTATACTTGCTGAGCGATAAGCTCACCCTTGCACTCTCTCTTTTCAGATGAAAATTCCCTGATGCCCGATGAAACAGAGTAGGACCAAGAAGCAAGATCGACAACGTGGATTTTGAAGAAACCTCGAGGATCTAGTTTGCTTATGTATGGCATGGGAGTTTTTGTGGATAAATGGTTTTGAATTTTGTATGATGGATTATAACGCTTCCGCAGTTATGTTTGTGGTTATGCTTGGGTTTTATAGTTGGCATCTTTATCTCCGCCGACGTCATACCTGAGTTATGACGCCGGTGCCACTACTGAGGTTTAGTGGGTCAGAGATCCTGTGTATGATATTAAATATATCTGTGGATGTTGTACAGAGTTTCTTACAGGTACCTGTATTTTGGTAAACGTTCAAGTTACAAAGGGAACTCTGCCCAATTTTCTACAGAAATTATTAAATATTAGATTATATTAGTTTATTGACGGAGGGGTTATTCGGAAAAATAACCCGGTCCGTCACAGTATCACTCATTATATAAGGTCTAATATTATAGTTTAGTCGGTGTTAGAGCTACATGAGATGTGGCATGAATTGGATCCTGTGTATACTGTATGTTATTTTAATTTGTTGGTCGAGGTATCAATGAGCAGTTTACGTTCAAGAATATTTAAATGGTTAATTAAGTTTTTAATCAGATATTTAATAATTAATTAAATGTTAATTATGAGATTAAGATTTGGGACGTAATAATCGTAGTTACCGAGATTTTCATTCATTACCAAAAATTTGGTATTACTTGTTTTCATTTATTGTGCTCATTGCTTATATTTGAACCCGAATATATTTTATGTTATTGTGCATTTGTGTGTGTTTTAATTCTACAATTTTAAAAAGGGTTGAAACATATTGGGATTAGGGTCTTTTTAGTCTTTTTTATGTAT
Source organism: Nepenthes mirabilis (assembly GCA_025585075.1). Lineage (NCBI taxonomy): Eukaryota > Viridiplantae > Streptophyta > Magnoliopsida > Caryophyllales > Nepenthaceae > Nepenthes > Nepenthes mirabilis. The sequence continues at coordinate 1,498 of JAODPA010058708.1, forward strand.
GACTTATAGAATCATATGTCTAAGGTTCCATTCTACCTCTATCTAATCTAGCCACTCTAATCCTTGAAAATTCTACTTTACCATTTTAATTTGCATTATCATTCATCTTAGGACAATTGTGTAGAGTCATAACACTTTTAAAATTTTCAACTTCAATTACTAAGTCCAATAATCATGCTACAAAAATCAAATTAAGCATTGAATTTCAATGCCTAGAACACTACTTCTTATCAAATATTTTATTAAATTCTCTTTCCAAATTATAGTTGATCCTTTGAAAATACTTATCTATTACCATTCCATATATGATTATTAATAATGGATTTCAATAGAAAAATTAAAAATTTCTTGCTGAAAGATGTAGACTAGAATATAAAGGTTACAAAATTACTTGCTTCAACATTAAATGTCATCATCCTTCCTCTTTCCCTCCTCTCCTCCATGTCTCCTTCTCCTTTGGATGCACGGCTACCTTCACCCTTTTGAAAACTTAGAAAATCAAAGGATGAAACTTAGGCTATCAGGGGATTGTTTCCCGGTAGTTTTACCTCCTCTACACTTAGGATTATATGCTGATTCTCTTCCATAACTTGTCAGCCAAACCACTTATTGTTTGCAGTCTTTAACCATCTTATTTTTTGACTGATATTGATTTACCTAACCATCTAACTAGTGGTTGCAAATATCTTGAATTTAACTAACCTCCTTATATAATAATCTCCTTACACTCAGCCACCTATCACAAGTCAATCAACCACTTTCTTTAACTTTGTTTTCTAGGAATTAGCTTCATTATCTCTTATTTTTTAATATTTTTCTTGATTTAAGAAATATCCTAATTCATATTTCTTTCTCGACAACTATCAACTTCTCGTTCCTTTCTAAATGGCCGTGCCTCCTACTTAGCTAGAGAATTGATAATATTTTCTAACTTTAAATATTTGTGCTAACCATTCAACCACATTTCTAATTTTCTTCACTAATAATTTGGGATGGCTAACTTGATTTTTATTAGGATCTTCCAACAGTTTTTCTTGAAGAGGAAAGGTGAATCATGTCTTCTTTACTTGTTGCAATCAACTCCTAAATTTTAGCTAGCCCTTTAATTAGTTTGTTTATGCAATTTTTGACTTCTACAAAATTGCTCTCATATCCACAGCTGATACTACCTTTATAGATTCCTTAACAACATAAATTTAATTTTCAAAAATCATAACCAACGACTTACTAAAGTGGGGTTCAAAGGGTACGTTCAATATGGCTTGATTAGGGGTGGTGGAGCCCTGCTATTTCCATAAACCAACTTCTTAAAATATATTTAACATACTAATCCTTTTTGTTGCCATAATCAATGACCTCAAATGTCACTAATTACTTACATAATTACCTTAGTTTCGGCCAGCATATATTACCATGAGACTATATAACCAACTCTTAATTTTCCTCTAAAAATTTTTATCTCGAAGCTTGGGTATGATAGACTTTAACTTCTACCACAAAAAATTTTGCTAACATATTAGTATTTATCTATTATATAGGGACAGTTGAGGATCCATATTTCTAGAAAAAATCCTCGGTTAAATTTTATGAAGTTATCTTTTCACAACGTTAGCTTATTAAAATTTTAGATAATTTAACAAAACATTTTAAAATTTAGGAGATAATCCTAATTGGTAATAAGGCTCAAAAGGAAGCATTTCAATCCTCATCTAACATGTAATGGATTGGCCTCGCTACTTACCCAAAAAAAAAGGATTGGCCTCCGCTAAGATGATCCACTCAATACCATAAATGATTAGCCATATAAGGTTTTGACCCACTAAATTAATTAAATTATCCAATCAAAATTATTTATGATTTTATTTATTCAAAAATAAAATTCAAACCAAAAACTCCGGCGATGTTACATATGTAAAGGCAAATGGTCCAACAAAGTGGTTTGGCATGTAAACTTTTCTAATCAGACTGTGAATTCTAAGTCGGCAGGCCAATGTACTCTTTCTAAGATATGCTTCTGAGTTATCCAATTAGTTTTTACCTTGTCAAACTTTTTTTAAGTATGGTCGGTATCGTTGGATGTCATGTTAGACATGCCACATGTTCGTCAGATAAGGTGATTAATAGTCTTTGCTGGTGGTAGGTGGTGATGTTCACCCACTTGGATCAATGGGCTCAACCTTCTGCATTAGTCGAGCTTTCGATTATTAATGGTCACATTTTGATCGGTCAGCTCTAATAGGCCAAGTCTATTAGAACTGAGGAGCTGCTTCATTCTCTTCCTTATTTTTTTCGAGTTCAAAGTGCATATGATTCCAATAGTATTATATATAACTTTAACTCAAATTGACAATATATCTCAAAATTACAGTACCAAAAATACAAAAATTAAATAAATATTGATTTTAAAGAATTTTATGGGTTATAGGACAAAATAATATGATCAATTCATAAAATTATGATACAATATAAATAACAAAGCAAAAGATAAAAATTAAGGATTGCAGGCCTTATGTAATTGAAGTCACACAACCAGATCTTTAAGGTGCAGTGTTTGGATTGGCCAATTCATATGCCAACCCACTGCAAATCTCGTCAAAATTAAGTAAATTGGAGTTACCAATGCAATTATATGAAAATATATAGACAATGGATCATAGATGGAATAAAATTGACTTCAAGCGTGAAAATTGGGTTAAAGTAAACACATTTCTGGATTGGATATTGGTTACAGAAAATCTAATTTGAACTATATTAAGGAAATATCCTTCTTCTTTCTTCCATATGCACTTTGAAATATTCTTTCCTTGCTCATTTGTATGCTTACAACTTTTGACATTTTAAGTCTGAAGGTTACAACCGAAAATTGGCCGGCCTTATGTTCAGTTGGATAAGTGGCCCAATGCTAAATTTTATAGGAGTCCCAAATGTCAGTGGCCCAATAGAAAAAGTCAAATGTCAGTCAGGTAATAACGCATGAACGCGTGAATCAAGGGACGCGACAAAAATAACCAAATATTAAAGGATAATAATGAGTTACTTAATGGCCAGATACAAAGGGTGGCTAATTCGATCCAATAGCTGGTAGTCAGGCAATCTTTCTATTGAATAAATGCGACCCGTTACTCATGTAAGTAAGTTTCTCACCATTGATTCGAAGAAGTATCATACACTCTTATTGATTTCAGGTGCTAATCAACTAAATGGCGTCTTTTGTTATAAATTAACCCTCTCCACAGATAAAAGAGAAGAATGACAATGACAAAATGAAAGGAGAAAAAAGACACTCAACTAGACAAGTATATAAAAATAAAAGCCACTCAACTAGACGAGTGTACAAAAAGGAATATTACCCTCCATATAAATATTCATCATCATCATCTTTGAATTCTTGCATCTATTTTCTTATATCATTTACATCCAAATAAAAGGATTGCTGACATATACATTGAAAAAGATATTGAGGAGTGAGTTTCATGTGCATTTTATCTTTAATTTATTTTGTTGTGATGCACAAGATTCTAATTAAGAGCTACGAAGACCAAACCCATTATTATTCGAACATTTAAGCATAACAAGGCGGCTCCATAATTCGTACGTCAATCTAGGTTTTTGATATGCATTATTAGCACTAATGGACATACTACTACAAAGTTATGCCCTCAGTCTAAAGAATACAAGAGCGACATATCAGGGACTAGTGAATAAAATGTTCGAGATATAAATTAGAAAAAATATGAAAGTATATGTGGACAAGATACTCGTCAAAAGCATATTAGTTGACAACCATATTCCAAACCTGAGTGAAGCTTATAAGGTTCTCTAAGCGTACCAAATAAAGTTGAACCCAATCAAATACATGTTCAGAATAACTTCTGAAAAGTTCCTTAGGTTTATGGTATCTTATTGGGGAATTGAGGCAAATCACAACAAAATAAAAGTAATCCTAGATATGAACCTACCACGAACTATGAAGGTAGTCTTGAAGTTAACTGGGAGACTTGCCGCACTCTCTTAATTATTGGCAAAATCTGTAGAGAAAGACCTTCCATTCTTCAAGGTACTGAGAAGAACTAAGGTAAGTGGTTTTCAATGGATGAAAAACTATCAACCAACCTTTCAAGAATTAAAGGAATACCTTACCAACCATCGACTCATATCTTCACAAATAGAAGGCGATGAACTATACCTTTATTTGGTTATATCCGACAAGGCATTAGGCTCAATCTTGGTTAGGAAAGAGTCTGAGGCTTAATGATCGGTCTATTATGTCAACAAAATTATAACAAACATCGAGACTCATTACTCGCATACGGACAGGATAGCTTTAGCACTAGTCCATTTCGCTAAAAAGTTTCAACCGTACTTTTAAGCTCACAAGATTGTGATCCTAACTAATCAACCGCTAAAGGGGATCCTATAGATACTCGAAACATCCGGTTGAATGATTAAATGGACTCTTGAATTGGGCAAATTTGACGTAGAGTTTCAAGCATGATTGATCATAAAAGATCAAACTCTAACAGATTTCATAGTCAAAATGATAACCCCAATTCTAGGTGATCTTGAGAAGCATGAGACTCCTGTCAACATGAAGAGGCACTAATGTGAATCTTGCACGTAAATGGGTCATCTTTCTAATCAGGGGATAGAGCTGATATAGTCTTGAGAACTCTAGACAAGTTTGGGATGAAATACTCGATGACACTTAGATTTCTAGCCACCAACACATCGCATAATACAAATCCTTATTGACCGAGCTCAGACTAGTGAAGGAATACTTAGCTAAGAGCTTGATTGTTCACAACAACTCGAAATTGATCGACAACCAAGTAATCAGAAATTTCAAGGCAACTAGTCCATTAATCATAAAATATCTGAATAGAGTAAAGGGTTTGACTGAGTTATATGACAAGGTGAAAATTTGCCACAATTTGAGGGAAAACAATTAGAAGGTGGGCCAGTTGACAAAAGTGGTAGCGAAACTGACTACGTATTGAATGAAGTGAATCTTGGAATTTGTGGGTCACGCGTGGAGGGCAAGAACCTAATGTTTAAAATCATGCTGTAGAGCTACTATTTGCCCATGATGAAGAGAGAAGCTACTACTGGCCCACTCGGGCACGTATCGAGCACTGATCACACTAAAAAGCACGCTTACGTGTTCCTTCGAGTGTGCATCGAGCACAATTATATCGGAAAGCATACTCGAGCTTTGATCAAGTGTCCTTCAAGTGTGACCTCTCTACCCATCCCATGCATGAGCACTCATCGGGTGCCGGTCAGGCATTCATCAACTCGATGTGACCCGATTCAACTCTAACTTTTTGACTGAAATTTTTTTCCTTTGACATCAATTTACTATTCTTAATTTAATTAGTCATGATTATAATAAAATTTGAACTCAAACCTTACAACTACAACGTCCTCCCATAAGACTAAGCACCATTAGTCAAAGAAGGTCGATGGACTAGGGTTAGAACCACGAGTGCAACGATGTCCTCCCATGGGAATGAGTACCATCAGTCAAATGCGGTTAATAGACCAGGGTCTGATAAGCTTGGCGGTATTGGCAACCATGCCTAGTCAGCAAGCAAGGATCTTTCATAGCTATAGTACTATGACATCCTCACACAGAAATGAGTACTATCAGACAAACATGGTCAACCAACTAGGGTCTGACCAGGCCTGACAACAATGGAAACCATGCCTAACTAGTAAACAAAGAACGTGTTGAGTAAAAATTTAGCCTGAAAAGAGAAAAAATCATCAGTGACAATAATCAGAATGATCTATTTGTTTTATTAATGAACAAATATTTTCAATACAGAGAACCAAGCTTTTAAGAGAAATGTTACAATTGTATTGTCATTTGCCTACACACAAGCAACTTAATTATCCTAAGGCTGGGAGCCAACTAGAGACCATGGCATCAAATCCCCAATAGGTTCTAAGAAATCCTTAATATCTAAATGTCAAGAAGCTCTGGAATTTCTTGAATTAAGGTAGCCTAGAGGAAAGTTGAGAGCAGCTAAGGACATGATTTGTCTTCAGTGACAAAATCCACCCTAGAATATGTTGTTCAAAGAAGGTCCAATCTCTTCTAGTCAGAGACGTATCCTTATCTCTCCTTTGAATCAAGCACACTTGTCTTAAAGATTGACAATAAGACTTACATCTAAAGTTAATCAAAGCTCTTCCTCTAAGAGCCTGTCCTCAAGTGAGGCGATCCAATCCATGGCTAAAGATTTTTCATCAAATAACTTATGGGATCTCGCCAGTAATTCGGATAACTCCTTATCTAGTTAAGCGGCCCGATCTTGACTCAGCACGACCTCAGCAATGGCAGCATTAACTTAGATCTCCATCTCTCAGAGTATAATAGGATAGGCAAACTTTTAAGACAAATAAAAAATCTCATCATCTCATTTGTATAGCCCATTTGTGATCAAACAAACTAGCTCCTGTGACTACCAATTAAAGTAAACCGGTCAGTTAAAAATAACAATGATAAAATGAATACTTAAAGGTGAAGTACTCCACAAGCGATACCTCAACGGAAAAAGATCTCTCCTAGAAAGATGGATTAGGAGATGTTTTGGACTTAGAGACAGGTGAAGTCCTCCAATACAAGAGAGGCAAAGTGTAACACTGTAGAGGGACTTCAGACCCAGGGGAGGGGGAAAAGCACTCAAGTCCTTCGGGTGCCCAGATGCTGAAGTATCAGTACGAGGAATCTCCCTCGCTTTTGTGACCTCTGGATTGTTATCATACTCCTCTGTTGCCCGATCGTTATAAGGGACTCTGTAATGAAAGCAATAGGAGGCATAGAAATAGATTCGTAGAGTGAAAAGTTAACAAAAATTAGGACTCTGTACTCAGTTACAAATGAAGTATCAATTAGTTCATTCAATCCATTGGGAACAGGGTCATTTATTCTTAAAGTAGTTGGTAATGAAGCCTCATCACCTTCAATAAATTTGGATGCCTCTTCAAAAATTAGGCAACTCGGTCAAGAATGAATAGAAGCTAGTCTCTGAGATGACTCACTAGCTTCCAATGTGGTCTTCTTGTCATAGGCCACGTAGATGACCCTGTCACAGTCACTCAAGGAATATAGGAGGGCATCTCCCTACTGGTCACTCTTTTAGGAAAATCTCGGAGGAAAAGTTCTCCTAATGTTTTGTTAGGTTGACAAAGAGCCATGTCGATGACAGCCTCCCCTTCCATTCTCACTTCCCAATCAACCTCAGCGAGTACTTGTTGGGTTAAAACATTATTCATTCTTTAGAGTTAAATGGCATTTTTCTCAATCAGCTTAGTCAAGGGTCGAGCCATGGAAGACTCATTCTCTGAGACATCTTTAGAGTAAATAGGATTCACCAAGCACCATTTGTAAGAGAGGGTATAGCTGAAAGGGACCACAATATAAAAATATCGATCCTTCTAATCATTTATTGTGTCTAGTTACCCCTTCCTCTATACTTTTTTTGAGGAGTAAAAGAAATTTAGGTGCTCTCTTGGTTGAACCAAAAAATAATTTTAACGGTCGTGGCATCAAGGAGAAGTTTCCAATGGCAAAGGAAAATACATAGAGAAATCAAGTATTTAATAGCATTGGGATGGGTGTGCAACAAAAATCTCGAGGGCCTCTAGAATCTTATACAGCTCCCTGGCAAGAGGAATATGAAGGCCATCCTTCAGGTATGTCACGAGTTTAGACCAAGCAGATCAATTAAATAGTTAATATTTTAATTATTATTCTTATAAATCCCAAACTCATGTGTGACAAACTAAATATACAAGACTCAACAAATCAAAATTCGCACAGGACCTTATTGGGCCATATAAATGTGACTTGCTCTACATACAATTATAAGGGGATAACCAAATAAAGATAACAATTCATCTACATAAAGAAATTAACCCAACAAATTCTCAATATACAGTACCAGGGCCTACATTTAGTTGACTCCAATATCCTAGGATAGGCCAAGTAAAAGCCATTCATGACTCGATACATAGTCAATGATATCAAAATATAAGAATATAACACTCACCAGAGGTGTACGATGCTACGTCAAAACTTATCCTACTCCTACAATGAAACCAAGCCTCTACTATAAAGGGATAAAATAGAAGATAAGAGCCCAATACTTAACAAGTATTATAGGTAAACAAATGAGTCCAATGAATTAGAGGGAAAATCAAATAGATAAATTTCTAGTCAAATAACGAAATAAATTCAAATCATCGATAAAATAAATCCAATAGAAATCTAAGATCTAAAATTCAATGGTAATTTCGTACTCAAATCAAATATCAAAATCCAAAATAAATGTCCAATCTGAAAACAATTTTCAGCGAGACGTATATATATATAAATAAAATTAAAGTGATCCAAATTGATTCTAATAGGTAAGTAGCCAATTCGAAATCCAATCCAAATCTAAGTCCAAATCCAAGTCCAAAGCCTAATCAACTTGTGATCTAGGGCAGAGTTTGATAGTCGAATGATCTAATAGCTTGTGTAGAAACTGAAGTAGCACTGCAACAATTTGTCCAAAGGTCTGGATCAAAATATAAAATTAAAATCGTTTGTATGAGACATACCAAAACCCGTCTATGGGCAAAGTCAGTGAATATTAAGTCCAAGTTCAGTACAAATCTATACAGAAATACAAATCATGCACTAAATTTGAGTTTCAATTATTTAAAGATTAGCTTAAGGAAGAGTTACACATACTTCCAATAATCTTAGGTCATATCAAATGCAAATTAGGCTAGCATGCTTGACCACCTATGTACTCTATCTCCTATAGGTACGGTTGCTCATTATGTTTTGCCACTCACGATTTTGGATGCAATCCTCAATCTTGTAAGATATATTAGAACATTTGAATATATTACAAAGTCGAATCAAATCATCCAAATGCAAATGATCACTACTCCAAGTCTTTCCTGCAGGCAAAAAAGAATTTTCAAATAATAATTATCTCCTTGTAGAAAGTTGACAAGAATAACCAATATCTAAATCCAAATGTAGTGAACACAACCCGACACATATATATGAAAATATACAATCTATGCAAGTTTCGTGTATATTTTTGTATACATATACTGATATAAATATATACAATATCTAATAAATTTTTTAGATTTTCAGAAAAATAGTAAACCCCCAAATCAGTTAATGATATATACATGTATGTTCAGAATAAATAGATCGGATGTATAAAAATATATGCATATTAGTAAAAATTTTAAATAGTATTCAAAATATATCAGATATTAAATCAAACCAAGAATAGGAGTACAGATACTTGCTTTGACTTTATACTTTGTAGATCTGAAGACAGGATATCTCGAGGTATCAAATCACATTTTCTATCTCTTCACTGTCATGCGCTGCCCGCGTCACCCCCGTTTCTCTCTGCGCAGCTTTTGCCACATGCTGCCGGTTCACCTACAGCCGTTGCTGACCATCGGTGCATCGCCTCCACATGCTGCCACCGCTGATGCTACCGACAATTGCCATCGGCCTTCTCGATGGTCTCTCCTCACCGAGAAACAACGCTGATCAACCCTTTAGCTGCTGTTGACACCGAGCGCGTCGCCCTCTTGCCACACATTGTTGTTGCTGAGCAACTCCTCTTCCCTCCTCCTTTGTTGCATGTCTCATAGTGCACGTGCCCACTCTCTCTCTCTCTCTCACTTCTTTCTCCCTCCATTTCTTTCTTTCTTTTGGCTATTCTACTGCATCGCCCGAAAC
>JAODPA010058719.1:0-11266 GCA_025585075.1 Nepenthes mirabilis
AGCTATATGTTAATTGATGTATGTATTTAAAGTTATTTAAAGACTTAAATTCAGAAGAATATGAAAAAATATATCCGAATAAGTCTACAAAAATACAGAATATGTATTTGTATTTGTAAAAATATGGAATTATGTATTTGTATCCTAAGTATATGAAATATGCATCCGTCTTTGCAAGAATATGAAATTTGAATCTGAAACAAGAAATTAGAACTCAGTGATTTGTTATCCGTTATCAGTGCCAGTATGTGACGACCCCAAAAATTCTAACTAGAAATCGGCAAGGTTTTGACTGTAAAATGACCATCAGACTACATATAAACCTATACAATATAAACATAACACAACAACAACCATCACAGGATCCAATTGTCACAATATATTTGTGGCTCCAACGTTGCATCTCCAAACACAACGTTGGACAGAGAGGTGCCACTAAGCATCTAAACAAACCATAAAACCTGCAGAAGTACATACATCCAATAAATACAGTAAAAACTAAACTATCTATACAATTATCAACATACACATACATCATCAATGCATATCCATCTTAAAAGTATACAAAAGTACTCCATGAGGTACAAAATCACAAAACTAAATCTACAAAACAATCCTCCAAGGTCTTCATGTTTATCTGACTTCTAATCCTCTACTCTACCTCATCAAGTATAAGTTCGTACTCATTTGAAGGAAAGAAAATAGTAAGGAATGAACCGAATACTCAATAAGGCACAAAGATAACAAAAACAATAAGTAATATACTCAAAATAGTGCAAGAGGAGAGAAATAGGAGTGTAATACGTGATACACAAACATAAGGCATGATTAAATGCACTTTTGAAATATATTTAACTTTCATATCTTGTTTCTGATTTTCTTTAGATACAAATATTGTATTCAAATTTCCAATTCCTTTTTACCGACAGAATCTTATAGAAACAAATACGGATGAAAATATCGGTACTGATAGAACAAATAATGGATTTAAATGACAATACCGGTACTGATAGAATAGATAATGGACTCAGATGGAATGTATAACAAATTTAAATGACAAATAACAGATGTTGGATGACAAATTTCAGAGTTTCAATTTCTTATCTTATCTTAAAGAAATTTCTACACTTAGTTCTTATCACCTAATTCTCACTCTCTGGAGAACGGTTTATAATTCTTAACAATTGTAGAGGTCCCTTCAAATGCCTTACATACTTTGCATAATTCTTTGATATAGATACAGATAATTATTTTCTTATGAGTTTAAATATTCACGTCTTTAATTACATGCACAAATCAACATACTACTTGGGATATGTAAGAAATTCTTACCACAATAGGCTAAATATAATTTTAGAGCTTTCAGATAATAAATCCCTTCACAAATACATACAACGTAATTTTTAAAGTATATACAAGATAACATATAGAACATACATGTAAATAAATATTACTATTCACGTCTAACAATATTTTTAAAACATGTAAAATAACACATACAAAATACATGTGGATAAATACCAAATAATCGAAGTACCAACATCCATGAAGCAGGATTTCCAGTGTTTAAAGCCAAATCATAGATAAATCTCAAATAAATCGAGTAAATCCAAAGGGGCGCATGTTAGGGTTTTGCGAAGCAATATACCACATAAAACTATCAAATCGAATACCCAATCAATAAATAATCATATTCAAGGCATAGGTATTAATTTCCTAAAGCCAAATCATTTATAAATATCAAAATAAATGAGTAAAAGTATTCGGGCATGGGGTTAAAGTTTCACGTACGTAATACCATATAAATCTTAGAAATCAGACACGAAATCAACATATATATTTGTTCAAGTCATGGGTATGATAAAATAAAAATATTGACGGGTATCAGGACGAAAATATCTGAAGGAATTGAAACAAAAAGTGAAATAAGAGAAAGAAAAGTATATGAATATACTTATCTCGACCCAATCTATACTTTCCTTAACTAGCTCGAAATCAAAATCGAACCCGAGAGCCTCAATCTCCTCCTTCCCTCTCTCTCTTCTCCACACTCTGTTTCTCCTCTCTCAATTTTCTGCGTGAAAATGACGGAAAGAAACGTCCAGTGCGCTTAAATAGCCGAATTGGCCCTCAAGTGAGCGTCAGGCGTGCTGCGGGCGCACCTCCCATAAGTCCGGCACTCGATAGAGGGTTTGAGCACGCATCGGGCGCAGGTTAGGCTACGGGCAGTCATGCAGTGAGCCAGTTTCGCGCATGTGCCAACCAGGACCCATTTCGAGCCTTCTAACCTAATGTTTCACATCCTTGAACCCTAATTTTGATTATATTAGTTTAATAAGTCACGATTATTATAATTTAAAACTCAAATTTTATTTACTGATTAACTTTTTAAGGTTTACAATGTCGATTCCTGATTTTGTCAATTTTGGGTCTTTAGATTTTTCAATCAAATTTCTCTCATATCCTCTGACCTCAATTCATTTATATCAATTTAATAATTCCTAATTACCATATTTTAGAAACCAATATCTTACACGGTATCTGTCATCAGTTTTCATTATTTGTTATTCGTCGTCAGTACTGGTATCTGTCATCTATATCTATTATTTGTTATCTATTGTCAGTATTCGTTATTTGTTAACCGTTTCCGTTACCCGTTATCAGTATTTATATGTTTGTACAGAATTTTTAATTTGAACTATGTTAAGAAATTATGGAATTGGACCAAAGAATTGTACTGTAGAGGGTAATATTTTCTAACATGCCTTAAAATATTATAATAGCATCAAGAAAAAATACCCTACCATGGGGGTATATGGAATGGGTTCTGTTCATTTGGCCTCTAGTAGAATTAAAGGCATAAGGTTTTTTAATTGTGTGGAATGAACACAATCCGTTTCCTTGATATTTACTCAATTAGTTGGTAAGGCCTACTAACCATAATCCCTAAAGATGAATGAAATTTCTATATATTTTAGAATTAAATGAATCAGAAGTAAAATAAGTAATCAAAATACAATATCGGTATTATAATGAAATTAGAAACAAGATATGAAAGTTAAAGGTATTCCGAATATGTGTTTAATCATATTTTACATTTATATATCTGCTTTATGATCCTATCCTGTTCCCTTGGTTTATTTTAAAGTATAATACAATGTCTTTGTTATATTTGTACCTTCCTGAACATTCGACTCATTCCTTACTATTTTTTTTGTCTTAGATGCGTATGAATTTATGCCCGATGACGAGGAGTAGAGTGCGGGATTAAGTTAGGCATGGGGGATGATTTCGTAATTTTGTGCATATGTATGGAGGACTTATATACACGTTGGATGGATATGTAGATGTATTTTGATTTTATTGATGATATTTCAATGAGTTTAGTTTTTATTGTGTATTGATGATTTTATATGTTTCTGCAGGTTGTTATGATTTGTATTCAAGTACCAAGTGGTATCATTCTGTACCAATATTGTATCCGAAAATACGACGTTAGAGTTACAAATATATTGTGGCATTTTTGGGTCCTGTGTATAATTAGAGGTTTATTTTAGGTGGATATTATATGATGATATATATTTATACAGGTGAATCCTTGTAGATTGTGTTTTGGATGTTTGCTTTTTCGGAAGTTAGGAGAGGTGGCTTTCCTCCCCAAACCCGTTCCATCACAGGTGGTATCAGAGAAGGAGATATTTTAGATTTGATTTGAATCTTGTGCGAAAGTTTAGGATAGGATAAGTTAAATCAGAATATCCTAGTTATCCTAATTAATGTCTTAATTAAGTTAATTAACTTATGCTAAAACTAAGTTAGGATCGATGAGTTATGTGTTATCGATTAATGTGTACTGTCCTAGTTAGTGTTCAAGTTGAATTGTGAACTGATCTGAATTGTTCCATTTAAGAGAGTATTAGCAATGGCACCTAGAAGGAGAATTATGTGTGGTGGTCGTCCATAGGATCGAAAGACGGAGTATTTGAATATACTTAGAATGATAGTAAATTTTATGGAAGCTATGGGGCAACGTAATTTAGTTTCAATTCCAGTTTTGGCTCCTGCCCTAGCTCCTGAAAATCCTGGGGTGACAGCTTATAATCGTTTCACAAATAAACATGTGTCATAGTTTTTGGGAGAGCCGGATCCACTAAAAGCAGAAAGTTGAATTCAAAACATCAAAAAAGTATTTTCAATTATTCGATATTCTGAAGAAGATAAAGTGTTATTTGCTTCTCATCGGCTGGAAGATGAGGTTGATTATTGGTGGGCAATGAAGAAGAGAGCTTTAGGAGTGCCTGAAGATGAAATTTCTTAAGACATGCTTGAAGAGGCCTTTATGGATAAATATTTTCCTGATAGTCTTCAGGAATAAAAGGAGAAAGAGTTTATTCAGCTAATGGAGGGGAATCATACGGTAGCAGAGTACAACACAAAATTTATTGAGCTGTCACATTATACACCTTATATGGTGGACGAGGAAGTAAGGAAGGCGAGGAGATTTTAGCAGGGTTCAAGGGGTGAAATTAAAAAGCAACTATCGACATTAAAGTTACAGACCTATGAGAAGGTATTAGATCGAGCGTTGATATTTGAAAAAAAGCTTAAGGATAGTGAATATTTTATAAAGAGGTCAGCAAATCGAGGAGAGTCGGGGGAAAGCACAATTTTGGGAGTAGAAGGATCCGCTAAGAAAGCTAAGTTGGCAGATAAAGAAAAGGACATTGTTGAAATTGAAACAGTAGCAAGTCCACAGGCAGTAGCATCCCCTATTCTTATAGCGAAAAATTGCATCTAGGAAGGATTTGTTATAAATCGACGAAAGCTTGTTTTAAATGTAGTCAACAGGGTTTTTTGATCAAGGACTGCCCCAATTCTAAGAATCCGATTACCCAGTAGTCTACAGTTTTAGGTAAGGTATTTGCAGTTAAGGTGCAAAATTTGGAGGCAGCACCAAATGTGGCGGAAGGTAGAATTTTTAACTTTGGGATGCTTTAGTTTATGTATTATATTTTAAATTTGGAGTCTATGTTTTTAATTGTATTTTCAATTATGTGTAATTTGAGGATTATAGATTTTACTTTTTGGATTTTTTTTGGTCAACGAATATTATATTGAAGATAAATGATTAATCAAAATAGCACAGTAAAAGTGTGTGTGGGGGCCCATTTATTTTAAGTTTCAGTTTGAGACTTAAAGTGAATGATCATATTTATAATATGGGTATTTATGAGTTAGCTAATAAGGTTGTCCATTTCTTGTTGATTTAGATCATGTGTTCGAGAAATATATTGGTTTGTCGGCGTGCCAATAAAATAATGGGAATATAATTATCTCGATTTTGGGGTTTTGATTGTGATTTAAAATTTATACCGAAATCTCAGGTAAATTCAATTCCCTGTAAGAACTTGATCAGAAAATTTGGGCGTCAAATTAAGTTAGATTTGGTGATAATTTATAGTTGTATGATTCGCAATTAGATAATTAATCAGAGTTGTGCAGTAGAGCTTGTTGATTTATAAAGTTTAAGGTTCAGTCTGAAATTCAAAATGAATGATCATTTTCGATATTTAGGATGAATCGAAGTAAGAGTTTATCAACCCGTTTGAGCTTTTGAATTATGTCAGTGAGGTAGTCAATAAATTTGATTTACCTTTGAATTTGGTGGATCATTATGAAGTCTCCCATGTATCAATAATTGAGAAAGTAAGTATGTGATCGAATTAAATCATTGTAGGAGATTAAAAATTTATTTTATGATAAGGTTTCAATTTAGATTCTAGATAGAAAGTATCTAGTATTGAAAATCAGGATAATTTAATTGATTAAGGTTCTCTAGGAAATCATTTAATCAAGAATGTGATTTGGGAACGCTAGAAAGATTATCCCCGATTGATAAATTTTGAGGTTTATTAAATTTTTAGGATAAAATTTCTGTACATGGGGAAAGATTGTAAGGTACCAGTTTTTAAAGTATAGTAATTCGGAGTAATTAAATTAATATAATAAAAAATTAAACCTAATGTATGTGGGAGATTAAGTTCCGAAAGTGAAATAGGAAGAAGAGAGAGAACTCTTGTTGGGAGCCCGAGGCGGCGCCTGGGTGCACATTCCAATGGAGTTGCACCCCCTATCTACTCGAGCACAACAGGAGACGCAAATTTCAGACTATGCCCGCCTGATGCTCGCTAGCAGCGTACTTGAGAGCCCGTTCCGGTGCTGCAGCGTCTGATGCATACTCGATTGGCGCTCGAGCGCCAGTCTGCCTATTTAAGCACACAATCTATTTCTTTTCGCCATTGTTGGCCAGAGAAGAGAGAGAGGAGATAGAGCGTGGAGGAGAAGAGAGAGAATAAGATATCAAAGCTTTCGAGTACGTTTCTGACTTAGAACTAGTGGAAAAAGTTATAAATCGAGTCAATGCAAGTGTACTCCTATGCTTTTCTCTCTCTTATTTCTCTTTTATTTTCGTTCTTTTTAGGTATCTTTATTCCGGTACCCGTTCAAGTATGTATTTTATAATACCCAGTATTGAGCATGCATGTATGTTTATTTTATGTCGGATTTTCAAGTTTTGAGAAGTATTGTGTAAGTTGGAAACCTTAACCCCATGCCCTATTGTTTTATCTCATTTATTTTAGGGTTTATGTATGATTTCGTTTTAGAAATTGGAACCCCACATTTGTGAACATTTTGCTTTAATTATTTAATATTTATTTATATGTTTTTTTAATGTTATTTTGTATGCTCTGAAAATTACGTTGGGTATTCGTATGAAGGAATTTGTTGTGCAGAAGTAATAATATTTTGCTTTGCTCAATCTAGTGAGAATTTCTTAATTTTTCCTAAGCACTATGTTAATTGATGCATGTATTTAAAGTCATGTGAAAATTTAAATTCAGAAAAATATAAAAATATGTATCCAAATAAGTTCACAAGAATACAGAATATGTATCTGTATTTGTAAGAATATAAAATTATGTATTTGTATCCCAAGTATATAAAATATGCATCCATTTTTGCAAGAATAAGAAATTTAAATCTACAGCAAGAAATTGAAACTCTATAATTTGTTATCCGTTGTCAGTGTCGATAACTGTCATCAGTTTCTGTTATTTATTATTCCTCATCAGTAGTGGTATTTATCATTTGTATCCATTATTTCTTAACCGTATCCGTTATCCATTACCTATTATTAGTATCCGTTTACTTTTACAGAGTTTTTAATTTGAACTATGTTAAGAAATCATGGAATTGAACCAAGGAATTGTATTTCAAAGGGTAATATTTTTTGATATATCTTAGAATATTATATTAGTATAAAAAAAAGCCCAACCGTGGAAGTTTATATGACAAGTTTTGTTCGTTTGGCCTCTAGTAAAATTAGAGGCATAAAGCCTTCCAATTGTGTGGAGTGAATACAATATATTTTCTCGATATCTGTTCCATTAGTTAATAAGACCTACTAACCCTGATCTATAAAAATGAATGAAGTTTCTGTATGATTTAGAACTAAAGGAATCAGAAGTAAAATAAGGAATCAAAATGCAATATCTGTATCCAAAGGAAATAAAAAATAAGATATGAAAGTTAAAGGTATTCCAAAAAAGTGTTTGATCATGTTTTACATTTATGTATCTGCATTATAATCCTATCCTATTTTCTCAATTTGTTTTAAAGTATAATACATTATTTTTGTTATATCTGTACCTTATTGAGTATTTGGTTCACTCCTTATGGTTTTCTTGCCTTTAGATAAATACGAACTTATATCCGATGAGGAGAAGTAAAGTGTGGGGGTTAAGCTAGGCTTGGAGGATGATTTTGTGGTTCTGTGAATATGTATGGAGGAATTATGTACACGTTGGATGGATATATGGATGTATTTTGATTTTATTGATGATATTCTAATGAGTTTAGTTTTCGTTGTGTATTGATAGTTTTATATACTTTCGTAAATTATTATGATTTTTTATTTAAGTACGTAGTGGCATCTTTCTTTGCCAACATTGTATCCGAGAAAACAACGTTGGAGCCACAAATATATTGTGACGTTTTTGGGTCCTGTATATACTTGGGTGTCTATTTTAGGTGGATATTATGTGATGATGTATATTTATACATGTGAATCCTTGCATATTGTAATTTGGATGTTTATTTTTAACGGAGGTTAGGAGAGGCAGCTTTCCTTCCCATACCCGTTCTATCACACTTCAAATGCAAAGCTTATTTCATCAAATTTTTGAAGAATGAAGCATATTTTATTAGTCCATGACCTACTATAGCATGGAGTATGAAAATTCATCACAGGCATGCTCATTAAATAATGGATTTTATGATATATATGCAGTTGAAATCAATATTCAGGACGCATGTATGAAGCTTGAACATAATCACGAGTTTCACATGAAATTTGCTATAAAACAATGAAAAATTTATATACATGTATAAAATATACATGTATAAAATATACATGTTAACTTTAAAATCATAACTTAGACAAGTATTATAATAAAAATGTTTGGGAGAATTCGCAAGAAATCAACAAATGAAAGAGAAGTTTAGAATACACTTGCCTTGACTTAGATTTACTCAATTTCTAACATGGATCACCTTAAATCTGAGTTTTTTTTGCTTTTTCTCTCTTTCTCTCACTCTTCTCCTCGGTTCTTTCTCTCTCTTCCCTGAGTTTGTTAAAGAAAGTGGCTAAAATGAACGTGGAGGTCGGGTTTTATAATCCAGTGCTAAGGCCTCGCCTGAGGCGTGCTTTGGGCAAGCCTAAAGGGCCTACACTCTGTTTTCATGCGCTAATGGGGTGCCTGGAGAGCGAGCCCGGTGAGACTCCCTCAGGGGCAACAATTACTTTTTCTGCCGATGGTATTCCTAGGGTAGGAGCCAAGTAAGGCTCTAGCAGATCACTTCTGGTTTTTGGGCCAAAGGTCAGCCTCAGGCTTGCATCAAGTCCAAATTATCCGATCCAAATTTTAACTCTTTGATCCAAATATTTATATTTTTGACCTTAATTTTAATTATATTAATTTAATTAATTATGATTAATATAATTAAGAAACTTAGGCCTTGCACAATTAGTTGAGGATCAAGTATGAGGATATACCCAAGACTCTTTTAGAATAAGGTTTGACGACAGTGAATTTTTTACAATACTTGGTAGATTGGTAAATATCATTATCTACTAAATGATTATCTAAAAAATTAACTAAAATTATCACGAACCCGAACCAAATAGGTCGATTAAATAATTAATTATAATTTTTAAAATTTTAAATTCCAAATAAATTCAACAGATAACACAATGTTTCAAAATTCGGGTGTGACAAATCAAAATACAAAGAACCTGACAAATCAAAACCATCATAGGACCTCATCGAATAACCATACAGATAATATAATTACGACTTGCTCTACAGTTATCGTAAAGAAGGTAACAATTCCAACTAAAATTATAAATCAGATACAGCATAACATCCCAGTTATTTTTAAAATATATCAAAGGGCCTATACCCGACCAATTTCATAATCCGATTATAACAAATACTAATTTAAATCATAATAGAACCAAAACTAACCAAAACAGATGAATGGCTGACATGTCATGACCATACCCCTACAATGTATCTGAATCTTCTACTCTGAAAGGATAAAATCGAAAAAATGAGCCTAATACTCAACAAGTATCATAATTAACCAAAGAAAGTCCAATAAATCAGGGGGAAGGTCAAACAGATAAAAATCCGTTTAAATGATAAGATAAATTCAAATCAATGACATAAAAAATTAAAAAAAATCTAAGATCCAGAATTTGAAATCCAATAGTGGTTTCGTACTCAAATTAAATATTCAATTCCAAAAAAATGTTCACATTCTGAAAATAGTCCTCGTCAAGACATATATATATATAACCAAAATAGAGATGATCCGAACCAATTTCAAAGCTAATGTCGATCCCAGTCCAAATCGAAGTCAGAATTCAAGTCCAAATTCAAGACCCGACCAGCTTGTGATTTGGGATAGAATCCGATAATCGGATGATCCAATCGCGTGCGCAAAAATCGAAGCTACACCGCGACAGATATTTCAAAGGTTTGGAGTAAAACATATAATCCAAATCTTTTGTACAAGACATACCAAGTCCAATTATAGGCAAAATCGGTGAATCTCAAATCTAAGTCTAAAAATCCATAGCCAAATCAATGTCCAATACCAATCAATACAAAAATACAAATTATGCACCAAATCTAGGTTCTGATTATTTAAAGACTAGCTTGAGGAATGATTATACATAATTCCGATAATTTTAGGTGAAAATCTATGTATTGTGTACCCATAGATAATGTTGCTTACTATATTTTGTCATTTGCAACTTTGGGTGCAATTCTCAAACTTATCAAATATATTAGGACATTCGAATATATTCTAAGGTCAATCAAATTATTTAAATGGGAAGGGTCACTACTCCAAACCTTTTCTGTCAACGGAAAGAAATTTTCAAATAACAAAAATAATCTTCCCATCGGGAGCTAGCCAAATCTAATAATCCAAATTCAAATATAGTGACCATAACTCGGCACGTATATGTGAAAATATACGGCCAATACAAGTTTCGTGTGTATTTTCGTTACATATACTGATATAAATATACACTAAGTCCAATAAATTTTTCAGACTTTCAGAAAGATAATAAATTTCTAAAATTATAAAATTCATATTCAAAACCCCCAAAAGAATCCAATGAAATACACATGCATGTCAAGAATAAATAAATTAGGTATATAAAAATACATGCATATTAGTAATAATTCTAAATGGTATCCAAAACATATCAGATATTAAATTAAACCAAAAAAAAAATTTACAAATACTTGCCTTGATCTTATACTTTGCAGATCTAAAGAAAGGATATCCCGAACACCCGAATCGAGTGTTTTCCCTCCCGCCAGCACGTTCCCTCTCCACTGACGTGCACGCTGTGCTCTCAACCGCAGATTTTCCCCCTTCTCTCCTCTCTATGCAGCTTCTACCGCACGCCACAGCCACCCACGGCCATTATCGGTCACTGGCGAACCACCCCAGAGCCATCTCCTCGCCGCACATCGCGCGTTGTGGCTTCTCCTGGTGTGAAACCCTCCATCCATTGCCTACGTGACCCTTCACTGCCGCATGCAACCGCCATCGACACCCAGCGTCGTCTCCTCACCACATCTGTTAGCCTTCCTGGCATCGAAACTCCGGCCTGCAGCTTTCGCTG
>JAODPA010058730.1:0-11265 GCA_025585075.1 Nepenthes mirabilis
GAATAAATATTCATCGGTGATGGGTACAAGGCTCATTGAAGATGGTCCATTGGGCCATGAAATCATATGGATATGAGTAAACCTATGTAGTTTAAAATCATGTGGGAGGAACCGTTCATAGTAACCGGTTGAAACGGAGCAAAGCGGGTTTTCAAACTGAATGATCTGATCCAAACGTTTCTTCAAAAATTAATATAAAGATCCCATGTTTGGAACAGAAGAGAGGATGATTCATGTAAAGTTGGTACTCACCAAAATTATCTCGGAATAATAAAAATTTTATATTGTTTTTTTCCTGCATTCTTTCAATATTTTGGAAAAAAAATGAATGATTCGAGTTTATAGAAAAAAATTTTGAGTTAAACCTCAACTTTCCTTCAATCTCGCATCTATTTAGTTGTGATATGTAGATTTGGAATATTAATAGTTAAAGTCGCATTTATTCACAAAATCGGCATTGATTAGACCTATTCAAATCCTAAATCCGAGTTGCATTATTGGCGTCGTCTGTGAGAATATCGACAAAAAAGCCAACTTTCCCATCCCATTCTTCAAGAAATGGTCAACACAAGAACCCGAACCAACGCCCCTACGAGAGATACTGCTTCCGTTGGAAACCCTCCTCCTGCTGTTATTCAGACGAAAAACCGACAAGAGGAGTTAATGCAAGTATTCAATACTCGGATGGATAATATGACAGAAGCAATTCAAAATATCTGCACCCAATTTGGACGAAACATACCTGCCATTCCGGTTGGTCATATTATAACCAACAAGAGAAAAGGCCGCAAAAGGAGATACCCGATCCAACAAGCAGACCGACTGATCGCTCAAGAACAAGTGGCTTCCAGAAATACGGGGGGCCGGTCGCTATTAGAAGGCCGATTAGGCCCCATCTTGCAGAACCAGAATCCGGAATGTCAAAATCCACGTTACTCTCTAAGTGGACAAAGATCGCCTAAGCATGAAGTTGCATCCTGTAATGTGCAACTGACACGCAGAAACATTCATCCTGCCCAACCAGAAATACCACCCCTGGAATTGAGAACGTACCTTAATGCTAAAAGATCTGCTGCTATTCCTCAAGTGGAGAAAAAGATAGAGAAAATTTGGCAGCATGTGTTCGGAGGAAATACAGAAGGACGTTCTATTGACTTACGTGGGTCACCATTCACAACTGAAATCCGTACACGACCTCTCCCATATAAATTCAAAATGCCAACTTTGGATACATACGATGGAAGTGCTGATCCTATGTATCACCTAGACCACTTCCGAACCCTTCTGAGTTTTCAAGGTCTGGACGAAATAACGATGTGTCAGTGTTTTCCCTTGACTCTAAAAGGAGACGCTCGGATCTAGTTCTACCGATTACAACCAAATTCGATTCAATCGTTTGAAGAGTTGGCCGATAGATTTTTAACCCAACTTGCTTCCTATAGAAGAATTGAAAAGCAGCATTGGCATCTTACCAGAATTAAGCAAGGTTCAACCGAAAGTTTGAAGAATTTTCTGGCTCAATTCACTGAAGAAGCTCGACAAATCCCACGAATTACTGATGAAGTAAAATTAAATATTTTTATATCAACATTGGAGCTGGGTGAATTTTTTAAGCATCTGGCACATAGCGATCCACAAACTTTTTGTGAAGCAAAATCTATAGCTCGGGTATACATTGCAGCGAAGGAAGCTAACGAAGCAAAAAAAAACGATACAATTGGACCATAACCAACGAGGGCCACCCGGTGGAAAGAAGAGAAACAACGATCGCTTGAATTCTCAAGAAAGAAAGCAACCTAGAACAGGGCCTGGAGTTCCTAGGGAATTTAAACCCTTGAACCTAACCCTTCTGAATGATTTTTGAACAAATATCCTTATACAAATAATGGGTGAAAAGTTTCTCAAATGGCCAAAGCCACGCAAGAATCCGAAAGGAGGAGATTAGTTTAAATATTGTCATTATCATCGCTCTCCGGGACATAGGCAGAGGACTGCTGAACTTTGCAAAGAGAAATTGAAAACCTCATCCGGAGAGGACATCTGTCAAAATTTCTAAAGAATCCTGAAAAAATCTCTGAACAGGCAGAAGAAAGGCAAAAAAAACCTCAAAAAAATCGAGTTGCTGCAGGCGTGGTCAACATGATCGCGGGCAAATAGTCCAAAGTACATCAACCTGATCGGCTTAAAGATACTTTAAAAATTAAACAACCAAAGAATAAGGCTAGGGACAATGTTATTAGCTTCAGTGAAAATAACATGGAACATGTATAGTGTCCTTATTCCGATCCTTTAGTTGTATCCATGCTTGTTTCAGATGGTAATGTAGATTACCAACTGAAACGGATTTTCGCAGATAATGAAAGTTCTAACAATTTATTTTATCTTGACGCCTTCTTCAAATTAGGATTAAAAAAGGGCCAATTAAGGCCTGTCGAATGACCTCTTTATGGACTGGATAATGAATCGGTTCTGGTACAAGGAATCATTGAATTGGAGGTAACTTTGGGAACATACCCCAAAGTGGCATCCCGCATACTCTCATTCCTCGTGGTTGATTTACCTTCGGTTTATAACGCTATATAGGGTCGGCCCTGCCTATCGGAGTTTGGAGCAATAACATCTATTCCTCATTTAAAGATAAAATTTTTGACCGCTGTGGCAATGGGGAGGTCTTAGGTGATCAAGTAATCAGCCGGTCTTGTTATCTATCGTAGATCACTCGAGCAGTTTCAGACGTAGCAGTGAAAAATCTCGATTACCGAGATGAGTCTTCGCTACAGCAGGCCCAGTTTGGAGAAACAACCGACCAAATTCTTCTTGACCCCTGCAATCCGAAAAAATACATACAAATTGGGACTTCACTCTCCAGACCTATACGCGATCAGTTGATAGCTTTCCTTCGGAAAAACTTGGATATATTTGCTTGGTCACCCACCGATATGCCAAGGATCTCAATTGATATGATGGTGTACAAGTTAGGTCTAGATCCCAGTCATAAACCGATTAGGCAAAAATAAAAGAATTACTCTATTGAAAAACTCATCGCTATCCGAGAAGAAGTAAAAAAGCTATTGGATGCCGGTTTTGTACGAGAAGTTCAATATTCTGATTGGCTTTCCAACGTGGTCCTAGTAAAGAAAAGTAACAGAAAGTGGCGAATGTGCGTCAATTTCACTAAGGTGAACAAAGCGTGCCCAAAGGACAGCTTCCCACTACCCAGAATGGACTTGCTAATGGATTCGACATCCGGACATGAATTGTTGAGTTTTATGAATGCTTACTCAGGTTACAACCAAATTTAAATGAATTCAGAAGATGAGGAGCATACCTTTTTCATGACCGACCAAGGAACCTACTGCTACAAAGTTATGTCGTTCGGTCTAAAAAACTCTGGAGCCACATATCAACGACTCGTGAATAAAATATTTGAAGCTCAGATCGACCGAAATATGAAAGTGTATGTGGACAATATACTTGTGAAAAACAAGGCCGCGAAAGACCATATTGGTGATCTTAATGAAGCTTTTGAGGTGCTCCGAAATTACCAGATGAAATCAAATCCAACCAAATGCGCTTTCGGGGTGTCCTCCGAAAAATTTCTAGGCTTCATTGTTTCTAGACAAGGAATTGAAACCAACCCGTAAAAAATAAAGAAAATTATAGATATGAGCCCGCCACGAACAGTAAAAGACGTTCAAAGACTCACTGAAAGACTAGCATCGTTCTCCCGATTCCTTTCTAAATCGGCAGAAAAATATTTACCTTTCTTCAAAGCCTTAAGGGGAACTAAGACGAACGGCTTCATTTGGTCATATGATTGCCAAGATGCTTTCCAGGAATTAAAAGAATATTTGTCTAGCCCTCCCTTATTGGCATCACCAAAACCGGGAGAAGAATTGTTCTTATACCTAGCGGTTTCACCTGTAGCGCTCAGTTCGGTCTTAATTTAACAAGAATTAAATGTTCAATGGCCGATCTACTATGTAAGCAAGACTTTAGTTGGTGCTGAGATTCGTTATACACATTCAGAAAAGATTACCTTGGCTCTCGTTTAGTCAGCCAAAAAGCTACGTCTTTACTTTCAGGTGCATAAAATAATTCTGCTAATTGATCAACCTTTGAAGTCAATCTTTCAGAAGCCTGATATGTCTGGGTGGCTGATAAAATGGGCAATCGAGTTAAGCAAATTTGATATAGAATTTAAACCAAGACCGGCCATAAAAGGTCAGGCCATGGCAGTCTTTGTTGTTGAAACTATGACACCAATTCAAGGTACCCATGAGAATGACCCCGAGATTGAGACAGCTCCGGTTTGGATATTATATGTGGATGGATCGTCAACAAAGTTGGGCAATGGAGTAAGAGTGGTCCTGAAGACTCCTGAAGGAATGGAGATAAACTATTCATTAAGGATTGCATTCCCAACAATTAATAATGTTACAGAATATGAAGCCTTGCTCGCTGGACTTCTATTGGCTAAAGAATGCTCAGCAAAACATATAATTATTTATAGTGACTCTGAATTAATTGTTAATCAGGTCCAAGGGAACTTCGAAGCCATAAACCCTCCCTTAGCGAGTTACCTTGCTAAGGTGAGGGGTATGATCAAAAATTTTGACAAGGTAGAAATAGTGCATATTTCAAGGGAAGACAATGGAAGGGCCGATCAACTAGCGAAGTCTGCAGCAACCGAAAATCCTGAGCAATACTCAAAAATTATGCGTGAAATTCTATCCACTCCAAGTATTGAAAAATCTGAACAGGAAATTCTACAAGTTTCTACTAGTAAAAATTGGATGTCTTCTTATTAGAGATACCTTAATAAAGGAATCCTACCAGAGAACCCTGAAGACAGAAAATGTATAAAGAAAATGGCCGGATGGTATGCTATAGTAGATGGAAAAATGTACCGGAGGGGATATTCAATCCCGTATTTGCGCTGTCTTACTCCGGAGGAAGCCGAATATGTGTTGAGCGAAGTACATCTGGGGATATATGGATCACACATAGGAGGTAAAAATCTTGCATTCAAAATAATGCATCAAGGATATTACTGGCCCACTATCAAAAAGAACGCCATAGAATTCGTCAAGAAATGCGAGAACTGCCAATTACATGGCAACATAACGCATCAACCATCCATAGAAATGAAATCTTTACAAGCCCCCTGGCCATTTCACAATGGGGGCTCGATATATTAGGTCATTTTCCTGTGACAATTGGACAAAGAAAATTTGTTATAGTTGGCATTGATTATTTTACCAAATGGGTGGAAACCGCTCCATTGGCCCGGATTGCGGAATACAATGCTATCGAGTTCATCAAGCACAACGTCATCTGTTGGTTTGAAATTTCCGAAGTGATAATTACTGATAATGGGACTCAATTTACTGGAATATGTTTTACCATATATTATGCTAATTTGAACATCCGGCTGGTTCATACCTCAGTGGCCTTCCCCCAATCAAATGGATAAGTGGAGGTTACCAATCAAACTCTACTACATGGATTGAAAATAAAGTTGGAAGATATTGGGGGCTCCTAGGTAGATGAACTACTGTTAGTATTATGGTCATACCGGACGACACCAAAAGAGCCTACACGAGAAATACCTTTCAGCCTATGTTTTGGAACTGAGGCGGTCATCCCGGTGGAAATTAGGTTACCCAGTCTTTGAGTTGAGAATTATGATCCGATCAGTAATGCCCAAAAAATCAGGGAACAACTTGATCTGCTTGAAGAGACAAGAGAAACGACCCGAATTCGTATTGCTAACTACCAACAACAAATCACCCGATATTACAACAAAAAAGTGAAAGCCCGCCGGTTTGACGTTGGAGACCTGGTCCTGATGAGTATTGAAGCAACGGGCAGAATGATTAATAGAAACAAACTTTCTCCAAATTAAGAAAGTCCATTCATTGTCTCGGCTATTCTCCGGGATGGCGCTTATAAGTTACGTACCCAAAATGGTAAATTGATACCAAGGACATGGAACGCTATCCATTTAGAAAAGTTCTATCCGTAGTTTTCACCCTGAATCCTTGCATGTAACATGTACATTGTAAGAATTGTGTTTCTTGCCGATATTGATAAAAAGAATCTTTCATTATTATTCGTTTAACTATTTATATTTTTATATAACATTGCATATTGCTAATCGACTTAGGCTACCCCTAAGTCAAGTGGTCAATCACTACTTGCCTACGGATCCATAAGCGGTCTTAAAAATAATAAAAACCTCGGTTCTATACCGAGCGACCTATTTGCTGTTGAATTAAAAATATTGGATCCATTCCAATTGACCCACAAACGGCCAAATATATTAAAACCTTAGGGGACTATCTAGCACACGTGTGGCGACTCCGACATATAAGAACAAGCATATTTAGTCTACCATGGTCGGTAAAATAAACATCAAATAGTCCTCTTGACATTCAAAAATTTATGCATACAAAGGTTCTATACGTCGAGGGGCTACCAGAAGGATGTGATGAGGGTTCGCCTCTATCAGAAAAGTCTCTCAAGTCGGATCAACGCTGTACACCCCTGTTCCCATGGTCAAAGAAGTTAATTGAAAATTGGGGATCGATCAGCAAGGCATGCCTTCTTGAAATCTAGCATTCAAGGCCGATCCTACTTCTTCTGGTCTGAGGCGGGTCAGTAGTTCAGAACCCAAACAAGCTAACTCATTTTGGAGGTCTGACAGGTGAGGCTTAGCAGATTGAAGATCATTCTTAGTTTTTTGCAATTTAGATTCGAGGTTAAAAACTTGGTCTTTATACTGCTGAGCCTCAACAATAGCTGCCTCCATCTTAACTCACGTTTCTTCTAGCACTTTTGCATCAACCCGATTTTGAGACAAACTCTGGACCTCTTGTTGAAGATACCCAATCCAAAGTCTTCGTTGATGAATCCCAATTTTGAGAATATCATTCAACTTTTCGTCCTGCCAATAAGAAAGAAACTTATCAGTCATAAATCATCTCCAATAAAGTAGAGTATTATCTAAAGTTTACCTGGATAAAGCGCGCGTTCAAAACAGCCTCATTCAGAGAAATCCTTGAAGAGGAGACAGGAGTAGACATATGATCTGGATGACCTCTAGGACTAGGATGAGAACAAGAGGCAGGTGTACTCATCCAACCCGGACGAATCCTCTCCTTAATTTCCATTGGATCAGATGTTGGAATTTCTGGATGATGTGTTTCTTTCTCCAGATGGGACGGGTTGGCATCAGGTTGTAGTTGAATCCCAGCTAACTCAATGGGAAGATTGACAACATTTTCAGAAGATACCCTAAAAGCAGGAGCCATTTCTTAGGTCCAATCCTGATGACGGTCCAATTGATTAGAATCATCGATCACTACAGCTCTTGAAGCATCCTCAATTTTGAGCTTGATAGGAATTTCAGAAAGAGTTAAGAGCCCACAAAATATTGCCAATTCTGATTCAACATTCCTCTCTGGAATCTGAACACTGGGGGCCGGTTCCACCACCTTCTCAATTACCTGCACACTGGGGACTTCAGAAGTTGAAGGAATGACAATTTCTTCTATTGGTTTCCTTAAACACACCATTCTTTCCGATATTGGTATCCTAGCATCAGTAGAAGAAGAAGGACTAGTCAAGACCACTCGATGCCGGGAGGAAGAACTTTTAATTTTTTGTTGTAGGGCTTTTCTTTTAGGGCGTTTTAGAGTTCGATTACTTACTTCCGTGACCACAGATCGAGGCTCCCACTTGGCCAACGTCAAAATTTCGGGAGAAAAAAGACGCTCCTTGTCACAAAATGAATCGAGGTTTTTCCGAATTAGATTGACGAATGGTCGAGCTAATTCTTCTTCGTCATCTTCAAATTTGCCTATAAAAGATGGGAGAATGTTACCCCAACCAACAGAAAAACCCAAATCAAAACTAACATTCAAAAAGAAAAACCTCTCTTTTCAGTTTTTAGCTGACTCGTAAATCACCCCACTAATATTGAACTCTCGGGGTGTCAAAGAAACCCAATCTTCATTTTGGCTAAATTTAAAAGGCACTTTCACCGTCGTAATATTCAACAAAAGCCCACGAAGCCGAAAAAAGATACAAAAATTACAAAGGTACCTGATGGCGTTAACATGAAACCTGGCAATGGGAACTCCAAGTTCTACAAAAATCTGACGGAGCTCTAGGGCAATAGAAATTCGCAGACCGCTATTGAAATGAGCTTCGTGAACAGTGATATACCCATCAGGAGGGGAGCAAGCCCTATCATCTTCTGAAGGCACCATGAAAGGTATTTCTCTACAGAGTTTGAATTTAATATAAATCAAGTCTATATCGGTAGATGAGAGGACCGATTGAAGAGCCTGGACGTGAGGAGCCATGGTGAAAACAAAAGATGAAAAATCTGAAACGGCAAGAATGAAGGAGAGGGCGCCGAATTTATAATTGGTTTCAAAATTTGAAACTGGTTCCGAACAGCTGTACGGTTTCATAAGCATGATGACTGACTGACTGACACGCTCATCGCAGTAACATACAAGTGGCAAGACCCGATAGATTACTTGCTGATATGAAATCATGATTTAGTCCATCTTCCGAGGAGACCTGACAAAGGCAATAACGATCTCAATTCAAATCGGCTAAAGAAATCCAAACCGACAGTTGAAGGTGTCAAAGCTGATTTCAATTCAAATCGGCTGAAGAAATCCAAACTGGCAGTTGAAGGTATCAACGCCGATTTCAATTTAAATCGGCTGGAAGAAATGCCGATTTTAATCCATAACCGGCTAGTAGAACAGCTGATTTCAATTCAAACCGGCTGGAAGAAATGTCGATTTCAATCCATACTGGCTGGTAGAACAGCCGATTTCAATTCAAACCGGCTGGTAGCTATGCCGAATTTAATCTAAATCGGCTGGTAGAACAACCGATTTCAGTTCATACCAGCCGGTAGCTATGCCGATTTTAATTTAAATCGGCTGATAAAGACAATAATGTCAATCTGCTGTAAAGGTTAAAAAACCAATTCCAATACAAATCGGCAGTAAGGATGACAATGCCGGTTTCGATTCAAAAGTCGGCTGATGAAGGACATTTTTCCGGTTTCAAATAATTTCGGCTCCAAAAATTCAAATCAGCTAGTGGAGGTTCTTTTTCCGGTTTAAAGTCCAAACCGGCCAATTAGTATAATCCATTCAGGCTTACATCTATATAAAATGATGAATGAATTCGGAAAGGTCATCTTATGGATATGATTAGTGGAAGAACGTTGAAAAAAGCGTACCTAAGTGTCCCGTTAGAGAAAACATGCCGCCGGTTGAAAATGCTAACCCATCGACATGGGGGGCTAGTGATGGGTACAAGGTCCATTGAAGACGGCCCATTGGGCCATAAAATTATATGGATATGAGTAAAAATATGCAGTTTAAAATCACATGGGATGAACCGTTCATGGTAACCAGTTGAAATGGAGCAAAGCGGGTTTTCAAACTAAATGATCTGATCCAGATGTTTCTTCGAAAACTGAAATAAAGATCCCATATTTGGGACATAAGAGAGAGGATGATCCATGTAAAGTTGGTACTCACCAAAATCGTCTCGGAATAATAAAAATTTTATACTGTTTCTTTTTTGCATTCTTTCAATATTTTGGAAAAAAGATGAATGATTCGAGTTTATAGACGAAAATTTTGAGTTAAACCTCAACTTTTCTTCAATCTCGCATCTATTTATTTGTAATGTGTAGATTTGAGATATTAATAGTTAAAGCCGCATTTATTCACAAAATTGACATTGATTAAACCTATTCAAATCCTAAATCTGAGTCGCATCACTCGGGAATATTTATTTTTAATTAAATTTATAACTAAATAGAGGAATATATATTCCCACCTAATTCCCTCCAACTAAACATGAGGTGAGGGATCTATATTTTCCCGATGTAGAGAGCTTCCCTAAATCTGTTGATTTTTACCCATAGTCGTGAATATTGAACTGGTAGTTGGTGGTGGTTGGATTACCTTGGTGGAATTTGAGGATATGTACAGTTGTTTGGGTAAAAGGACTATTTATTGCTCCTGTGCTTAGTTTCGGTCATCAAAAGAAATATCAGTCGATATATATCGATATTAGTTTTTTATTATTAATACCTCTCAGTACCATTACAAAATCGCAATAAGTTACCGCATTGACTATATCAAGATATACTGTCAATGCACTTGATATTTTTTATATATCAACCGATATTTGTCTTTCAAATTTTAATTCACAAACAAATTCTGCATTATATACATTGAATATCGATAAATATTACATGATAGAGTTGATACTGATAATGAAATTTTCATCCAACATTTTATGCCCAGCTTCTTTATAATCTCAGTTAAGAATTCTGATTGGAGTACCTTGAGAGTGCATAGGCTTCCCCATTGTTAGGCTTTTCTCCGCTGGCTGGCCAGCGCCGCTGCCACCCCACCACCACCGCCGCCATCTAACATGAGAATTATTGCTGTCCTTGCGGTCTTATGGTTGTATGGTTGTTTGTGCAGGAAAACTTTATTAAAAAGACAGCCTGATATACAAAACTCTTATTATATTTCAGATTCTCTCTTGTAACGGTTTACCTTCTTCTCTCTCTTCTTGATTGAGAGCTAAAGGTGCTCCATTTTATGTTAAACCACAGAAATTTACAGGGCTCAACTAGGAGCTTAAAAGTTGCAACAATCAATGCATGACAGCTAAGTTTAGATGAGTTACCACCAAGGCCTATTTTACAAAGGGAATGTTGTTCACAGATAATACTAATCGGCCTCATATAAATGCAATTTTAACCTGTTTAAAAAAAACCCATTTGTGAATTTTTTTCAAACAGTAAGATTTTTAAAGTCCAATTGGTATCTCGAAAATTATTAACATAAATTATTGGTTATTATTGTAATTTTTGATAAATTTATAAGGTTGTTTTTATTATAAACAAAGATTATAAATTTGAATCATGAAAATAATCTCATGGCAATTTAAGGGGTTCGTAGACTGTGAAGATGTCTGAACATTGGAAGACAAATAAATTTTATGACAAGTGAATCCCCCTTTCTTCTTCCTTCTTCGCTTCTCTTTTATTTTCACTTTTCTGCTAAATTTTATAATCAAATAAAACATGAATATTCTCTTGCTTAAAAAATATATCTTTTTAATCAAATGGCACACTAAAGTTTATTGATGCATACCTTTTTTATTAAACAAATCACATTTTTAAGTATACTCAAGCCTCATATA
>JAODPA010058741.1:0-11265 GCA_025585075.1 Nepenthes mirabilis
TAAATTATCAAAATTAACCTTTTTTTTTGAAAAATTTGAGGAATTAATAACTAAGGAAGATTGACAGGTACAGTAAAGGAATTAGGTTTGATTATATTTTTTGAACCGATAGTTATAAGTGTGATGAGTATTGACACCCAAGGCCGAGTTGGAAGAAGCCTATTTCCGTGAAACGGGTTCGAGTCCATGGAAGGCCCAAGAAGCCACAAT
Organism: Nepenthes mirabilis; assembly: GCA_025585075.1. Taxonomy (NCBI): domain Eukaryota; kingdom Viridiplantae; phylum Streptophyta; class Magnoliopsida; order Caryophyllales; family Nepenthaceae; genus Nepenthes; species Nepenthes mirabilis. The sequence goes on from JAODPA010058741.1 coordinate 211, forward strand.
GGCCCAAGCGGCTAAATTAACTCTAAAGGCTCGAGGATTTAGGCCCACATTCCAAGAGACTCAAGGGGTTAAGTTGGTTTGAGAGGTTGGTTTGGCTTTGAAAACTCGAGGACTGGCACTAAAGGTATGAGGTTGAAAACTCGAGGACGAGTTAAAGACCAAGGCACTCGATAAAGATGAAAACATTTAACACTAAAAGTTCGCAGACTTGATGAGGGCCAAAGCCTTCATCAAGGATGTAAACTCCGAGAAATCTCCAACGGTATGAGCGTAGAAAAGGAAATTCAGGATGATCGATGACGCAAGTTCAAAAGGTTGACTCTCGCAAAGGCACGCGCATTCTTTGTAACACACAATGCTCATAGGAAATGATGGCTTACAGAGTAGGCGCGATCACTGTAGAAGTGACGTCTCGCAGAGCAAGCCTGCATATAAGCCACGTGTCTGACACGAAAAGATAATTTTGTATAGTTGGTAGTGGGATCCCCTGCACACGCCAACTCCACGTGGGTACTCTATGTAGGAAGATTCAAACCACTATATAAGTATTCACTGTGTATCTAATAAAGGATCGAACGCTGTGCACTTACATTTACGCTCATAGACAGAGAAAGAAAGATACTCATGCTTACAGTAGAGAGAACATTTGTGATTGTAAGAGTGATATTTGGGAGTCACCATATACTCTGTTCTCCACCCTTTGTTCTCACACACTTGAATAATGAAATTATTTTCGGATTCAGAGTTTCGTAGTTCTTTCCTCTCATTTAAAAAATAATTTTCCACGTAAAAATACGACGTGTCACTATCTTTCTCTCTTCTTTCTACTTAAAAGTAGTATTTGTGTTACTCTGTATTCGGGTCCCCATCCGTACAGTGACCGGGATCCGAAGATGTAATATTGGCTTCATTTGTGGGAACCGACTAAAAGTCAGGTTAACAAATTTTTCAAGAGACAGAAAACATGGTGAACATAAGAGTACAAGCTAGTGCCCCAATCAGATAAGCTGCCTCATGTGGCAATGACCCTGGTGCATGCATCAGGATAGAGGATCATCTTGATCCATATGCATGAGCGTTGGTGATGAGGATGGATGACATATCCAAAGCTGTCCAGACCATTGGTTCGAAAATGGATGCGCAGCTAAAGGAGGCACCATCCAAGGCTTCTCATATTGTGACATCCCAGAAAAAGGGTAAGGGGAAGAAGCACCCCACGAAACAAGCCAGCCAGCATGAGGACCTGAGGATGCAAGTTGTCTCAAGTAGTAGAGTCCTGCAATGACTTGAAGGTCGCTTGGGTCCTTGGATTCAAAAGGAAAGCCCAGAGAGGTGAAACCCTCGATATGTGTGTGACAATTAGGAGTACACCATTCAAGAGGTGGCTCCTTGCAACGAAATCCCTCCAAGGGCTAGAAGCCTTCCAGAGCCACAAGTTGTTCCAGAACCTTACGAGTTGAAGAACTACCTCAACGACAGCTCCACCCCATGTGGAGAAGAAGTTTGAGAAGGTTTGGCAACGAATTTTCGGTGGAAATGAAGGAGGAGCTGCTGACCTGTATTAATCTCCGTTGACAATGGAGATCAGGACGAGGGTACTCTCCTAAAGTTTAAGATGCCAAACCTTGACGTGTACAACGAAAGCGTTGATCCAATAGATCATCTCGATCACTGTTACGAGTATTTAGGCCTCCAAGGCTTGGATGAGATGACGATGTGTCAGTACTTTTCGTTGACACTTAAGGGAGATGCGAGGACATGGTTTTACGGACTGCCAGCAAATTTTATTCGATCATTTGGCGAGTTGGCAGGTAGTTTTCTCTTGCAATTTGCCTCCCAGAAGAGGATTGGGAAGCAACATTGACACTTTACACGCGTGAAGCAAGGAGCCCGGGAGAGCTTGAGGAAATTTTTGGCCCGATTCATTGCGGAGGTCCGACAGATTTCAAAACTAGCGGATGGGGTGAAGTTGAACGCCTTCTTATCTGCACTGGAAGGAAGAGTTTTCTTCAAGCACCTCATTCACAAAGGACTCCAGACCTTCGCAGAGGTCGAGATTGTGGCACGAGCATACATAGCGGCTGAAAAAGCCAACAATGCAAAGAAGCCCATGTAGGAGTGCCTCCCCACAAGGATGGTGGAGGAAAAAATGAAGAATGAAAACCGACAAGGCTCCTGGGAGCCAAAGAAGCAGTAGAAGTCCGAGCAGACCGTTTGTAGGGAGTACAGACCCTTAAACTTGACTCCCTTGAATGACTAGCATACTAACATTCTGATGCAGATTCGAGATGAGAAGTTATTAAAATGTCCCAAAGCGCTAAAAAATTTCAATAGTGGTAACCAATCAAAGTACTGCCACTACTATTGTTGCGGAGGTCACAGTACCGAGGAGTGTAGGACGTCGTGAAAAGAGATAGAGCAGCTAATCAAGAGAGGTTACCTCAACCACTTTCTATAAAGACTCGGACAAGCTTCTAGAGCAGTAGGAGATAGTGAGGCTGATCATCCTAGGAACCGAGTGGCCGCGGGAGTTGTCAATGTGATATCAACTTGCCCGACCAAAAGTGACACCCGGGAGGATCCAGCGGCAATGTAGAAGAAGTTCAAGGTAAAATTTAGGGATGAGGTCATCAGTTTTAGTGTCCAAGATATGGCCCATGTATCATCCCCCCATTCTGACTTTTTAGTTGTTACTGCACTTGTTTCTAACAGAGTTTTAAAGTTTCAGATAAAACGAGTATTTATTAATAATAGAAATTCCCGTAATTTATTTTACCTTGATGCCTTTTTAAAATGAGAACTTAAGAGAAGCTAAATGACGACTATAGATTGGACAATGAGCCAGCACTAGTACAGGGAATCATCCAACTTGAGGTCACTTTAGAGACCTATCTGAGGATAGCATCTAAGGCCCTTTTCTTCTTGGAAGTAAACCTCTCGTCGGTCTACCACGTTATCCTCGGGAATCATTGCCCGACTGCTTTCGGAGCTATAACCTCAATCCCACATTTGAAGATGAATTTTTCCATGCCATACGGGATTGGGGAGGTCCTTGGGGATCAAGCTGACGAACGAACATGCTATCCGTCCCAAGTCACGCAAACGCCTCTTCCTCAGGCCATTGAAGATTTAGACTTTCGCGATGAAACACATTGCAACAAGCCCAGTCTGGAGAAACAATTGATTGAATCCTTTTGGATCCGAGAGATCCTGAAAAATTCGTCCTAATAGGAAGCTCCCTACTTTAATCTTTTCGAGACCAACTCATTAGTTTCTTACGAAAAAAGTTGGATGTCTCTGCTTTGGCACCGAGTGACATGTAGGGATACTGACCAGAGTAATGGTCCACAATTGGGCATAGATCCTTATTATAAGCTCGTTCAGTAGAAGATGAGAAATTATTTAGTGAAAAAGTTGGTGGCTATCCGAGAAGAGGTAAAGAGGCTTCCGGATGTCGGATTCATATGTGAGGTGCATTATCCAAATTGGCTGTCCAACGTTGTGTTGGTCAAGAAAAATGACTGGAAGTGGAGGATGTGCATGGACTTTACAGACGTCAATAAAGCATGTTCGAAGGACAGCTTCCCACTGCCAATGATCGATTTGCTTGTAAATTCATCATCCGGGCATGAACTCCTAAGTTTCATGGACTCGTACTTGTGTTATAATTAAATAAGGATGAGCGCGACGACGAGGAGCACACATCGTTTATGACGGACCAAGGAACGTACTACTATAAAGTCATACCTTGCGGCCTCAAGAAGGTTGGTACCACTTATTAGAGTCTCGTGAATAAAATATTCGAATGCCAGATTAGAATGAATGTGGAGGTCTATGTGGACAATGTGCTCGTCAAAAGTATAATAATCGACCACCACATCTAAGATTTAGATGAGACCTTCAATGTCCTAAGAACACACTAGATGAAGCTCAATGCAACCAAGTGCACATTCGGAGTGACATCGGAATAGTTCTTGGTTTACATTATTTCGCGTCAAGGGATTGAAATAAATCTAGAAAAGATTAAAGCCATCATTGGTATGAAATCTCCTCAAACCGTAAAGGAGGTCCAGAAACTTACTGGGAGGCTAGCAGCACTATCTCGCTTCTTGGCCAAATCGGCCGAGAAGTACCTACCATTTTTTAAGGCATTGAGAAGGACTAATACTAACGGTTTTCAATGGACGGTTGACTACGAAGAAACTTTCTGAGGACTCAAGGGTATCTCTCAAACCCCCCTCTTTTGACTTTTCCCCAACCACGCGAGGAGTTATATTTATTCCTTATTGTATTTGACACAACCTTGAGCTAAGCCTTAATTCGACAGCAGCACGATAAGCAACAGCCAGTATACTATATCAGTAAAATCCTGACTGACGTTGAGACATGATACTCTCACGTGGAAAAGATGGCTCTGGCGCTTGTGTATTCCGCTTGAAAGTTGAGATCATTTTTTCAAGCACACAAAGTGATCGTCTTGATCAACTAGTCCTTAGAGTGATTCTGTAGAAGCTAGAAACGTCAGAACAGTTGGTCAAGTGGGCCATTAAGTTGGGAGAGTTTGACATAGAGTTTCACTCGAGATTGGCCTTAAAAGGCCAAGCCTTGGTAGACTTTATATTCGAAACCATGACTCCAACTCCGGAGGCCTCGAATATCTATGATGCTGAAGAATCACATAACTCAACAATTTGGACTTTGCATGTGGACGACTCATCCATGAAGGATAGTTGTGGAGTTGGTGTTTTGTTGTTGATGCTTGAGGGGTTAGAGATAAAGTACTCGATTATCCTTGGGTTCCTAGTAACCAACAATTCTGCGAAATACAAAACCTTACTTGCTAGAATTTGGTTAGCGAAGGAGCGCTTGGCTAGGGACTTAGTTGTCTACAGTGACTTCGAATTGGTCGTTAACCAAGTCAGAAGAAATTTCGAAGTAAATATCCCACAACTATCCAAATACCACTGAAAAGTTTGAGAACTGACGTCGGCCTTTGAGAAGGTAAAAATGGTCCACATGTCACGAGAGGAGAACGAAAAAGCCAACCAACTTACAAAAGTAGTAGCCTCAGGAGACCGAGAGTAATATGCTCGTCATTGATAAACCCAGTGTGAAAGATTCCGAACTAGAAGTGATACAAATATCCAAAGTCGATAATTGGATGACACTCTACCTCAGGTACTTGTTTGATGGGACATATCCTCAAGACGTAGAGGAAACCAAGAAGGTGAAGAAGACGGTGGGGTGGTACACTAGTATGAACGGCCGGTTGTATTAAGGAGGATTCTTTACCCCTATCTGTAGTGCCTCACTCCAAAAAAGGCTTATTACGCTATCAGAGAAGTGCACCTCAGAGTTTGTGGATCTCACATCGGGGGAAAGAATCTAACCTTCAAATTGATGAGGTAAGGATACTAGTGGCCCTCTATAAAGTACGATGCCATGGATTTCGTGCGAATATGTGAGAACTGTCAAGCCCACGGCAACCTTACCCACTAGCCACACACGGAACTCCGAGCTTTACAATTGCCTTGGTCATTCGCACAACAGGGGCTGGACATACTTGGGCCATTGCCGGCAGCATTTGGGCAAAGGAAATTCTTGATTGTCAGAATCGACTACTTCATAAAATGGGTTGAGGTTATATCATTATCTCGCATAACCGAGTAGAATGCAATAGATTTCGTCAGACAGAACATCGTGTGTAGGTTTGGGATCTCAGAATACATTGTGACTGACAATGGGACCCAATTCATTGAAAAAGGGTTCGCTAAGTATTGCCCCAACTTAAAGATAAGATTGGTACATACATCAGTCACGTACCCATAGTGTAATGGCAAGTGGAGGTTACGAACCGCACAATACTACATGAACTGAAGACGAAACTGGAGCATGCTAGGGGTTCATTGGTTGACGAGCTGCTATTAGTATTGTGATCGTACAGGACAACTCCAATGAGGCCTACACATAAAACTCCTTTTAGTCTATGTTATGGGGTCGAGGCAGTCATTTCAGTAAAAGTCGGACTGCCCAGCCTTCGAGTAGAAAGTTTCAATCCATTCAATAATGTACAGAAACTCCGAAAAAATCTGGACCTGCTTAAGGAAGCTCGAGGCGCAGCAAGACTGCCTATGGTGGCATACCAATAGAGGGTCGCCTGGTACTTTAATAAGAGGGTAAAAGTGTGCCAGTTCGAAATAGGAGACTTAGTGCTATGGAGCATTGAGGCTACCGGCAAAAATACTGGGCTGAATAAGCTATTCCTAAATTGGAAGGGACCATTCTTGGTCTCAGCCATTCGTCGAAATAGGGCGTGCAAGCTGCCCACCTAGGAGGGAAGGCTTGTCCCTCGAACGTAGAATGCCACTCACTACAAGAAATAATACCTGTAAATATGTACAACATACAAATATAGTCGATTGCATCATTTGATATGCTTGTATCATATTTCATTAATTAAATAACATCTTTTACTTAATTACTATTTTGCATTCATTTAGGTGTTAGCATGTCAAATTTTCTGTTCTGCATAAAATAACAAGACCTAGGTTGCCCCTAACTCAAGCAAAAGGACCCCTTTTATTTGCCTAAAACTCGGCAAAGTTCGAGTGGCCCACCAGATGCCGTACTTAAAAAACTCGATAAAGTTCGAGTGGCCCATTAGAAGTCGTACTCAAAAAACTCGACAAAATCCGAGCGGCTCAATAAAGTTGGATTGAAAATATGGCATTGACGCTAAGTAGCCCGCAAGAGGTTGAAGTTAAAAATTTAAGAGGCTTAAAAATAGTAAGAATGGGAAGACCATAGTGGTAGCATGTTTAGCCAACGATGATCAAAAGGTTTGGACAGTTAGTTCATAAAGGATGAAATTCCCTAATGGCCTAAGTCTAAGAAAAGAACCATACATAAAAGAAATCAAAGGAAAGAGAAAGATTGCACCAAATATGAATTTTATTCATATGTACAACAAGAGTGTATAACAAAAAAAAAAAAAATTCAATGCTACTCCGAAGCTCCTGGCTGCTCAGAAGGTTCAGGCTGACTGAAATGTCCTGGTTGAGAAGGGTCAAGAGTCCTACATCGTCGTGGGACACCAATCAGATCAGTCCTGCAATGAACACTGGCATCCCTCGGATCAAACAGACCAATAGGAAACCTCGGGGGCAAAATCTTCATTATGTGGTGGCGCATCTTGATGGCATCCCTATACTTCCATTCTAGAGTCGGTCTGATGTCCTCAGGCTTCAGCAAGTTCCTGAGCTCCTCTTCCGATCGGAGATTCCTACCTCGGAGAGAGACGTTCAGTTGCTCCTGAGCCCTTAGAAATTCTTCAAGGGAGGCGTGCTGCTACTCTCTGGCTCTCAACGAATCCTCAAGAAAAGCAATTTTACTTTTGGCCTCTGCAAGGTCAAGCTCTAGACACTTATTGCGCTCTCCAGCAACCTTGAAAGACTCCAACTCGGTACAAGTTTGGGCGGCGTCGCCAACGATCAGATCAAGACTGCCAGCCAACTCTGAAAATTGTAAAGGACAAACAGGTCATTAAAGCACGAATAGAAGTGAACAAAGAGCCTGAGAAATGGTAGAGAAGTGCCTTAGAGACGAGAGAGCTCCTAGCTGAACTCTCCTCTCTGGGGGCTTCCAATCTAACCGGCTCCACAACAGCTACTTCCTCATCCATAGAAGCCTCAACCCTAGCCTCAGACGCAGGGGCAACTTCACCAGAATCAAGGATTGGGGGCTTAGCCACTTCAAAATGATCCTCAGCCCCAATCTCCACTTCAACAACGTGTGAAGTCTCAGTACGTCCTCAACCAGGACCTCCTCGTGGGCCTCGGGTGGAAGCTCAATCAGACGATAAATTTGGATTGCAAGGCAAGGGAGCTCAGTAGTCTCGATAGTGGGCAACTCCGTGGACAAGCTTTCCTTGGCCACAACAGTCTCAATAGTCGCCGTCTTGGTTATTATCGCTACTTCCTCAGCCTGAGTCGCTTCTGTCTCCCCCTCTACTCGTCTCCCCAGGTCACCCGCACGTAGATATTGTCCGCTTTGGGTTGGAAGAACTTCACGGCTTCTCAAGCCAACACGCGGCCCGCACGGTTTTGTTCCTGGTAGACGGAGTCCACTGCCCCCAAAATGCGTCTACAAGGGAAATGTTTTCACATCCTTATAAAGGCATGTTTCTTCCACCTCCCCATCCGATGTGGGACACCACATGTGGCTCCACGGTCAGGCCCGCAGCCTCAAAAGGCTGCTCAGTAGGCTCAGCAGGAACTGAAGGTTTGACATCTTCAGCGCCTCAAACTGGCCTCTTTTTTCTCACCAATCACTCAATAGTGGCTACGTCATCATCGAACAAGGAGTGCTCAACAATCGCCATCGAATGTTTTGAGGATTCAGTTTGATAGCTTTTCCTTGTTCACTCGAATAGGTTCTCAATCCTCAAAGCCTTTCGCTTCTTCTTCAAAGGGACAGAAGGGACGCCAGAGTCCTCAAGCTTAGGCTCCCACTTGGCTTTCTCCAAGTACTCGAGGCTCGACCATCTGTTGTTCTTATTTTCATTATAGGAGCCAAGATTAGATAATGCCAAGTCCGTTAAATCCTTAGTCGCAGCCTTCTCACTACTCAAAGTATCCTTACAAAAGTTGGGCTCAACATTCCCCCATACATTGGAGATGGCCCAATTCTCATGAACGCCAAGAAAGAAAAACTTATTTTTTCACATTTTGGTGGAATCAGGGTTTCCACCACTAATTTTTACAAACTTAAGATATAGAGTAATAACAATCAAATTTTGACTGTATGAAAACCTCAACATCACTTTTATCGCCATAGTATCAAAGATTTTTTTGTGGCAACGAGTGAAAATATAGAGAGAGATTGGATTCCTGACCGCATTGGATTGGAGTTTGGCCACAGGGATTTTGAGGTCCCTCATAATCTCGAAAAACTCTAGGGCCATGATGTATCGAAGATTACCTTTAAGATGGACTTTGTAAACGGTAGTGAAGCCATCTGGAGGTGAGCACCCTCTCTCGTGCACACTAGAAACTACCATGCCTATCAAGCTCGAAATCCTGCATAGAGCTCGAATGGTCTCGTGGTCCTTAAGGGAAAGAGTGGAAGTAATATCCTTCACGTCTAGAGCCATGGAAGGAGATTTTAAAGAAAAAGGAAAGTAGAAGAGAACTGGGAGGCGAAAGTTTAAGCAAGGACGACCCATGGAGTTCAAAAGGAAACACTTTGGATTGCAGATGAATGAATGAAGGGAAGAAAAGGCTTTTGAAACGGCAGTGAAATTCAAAAAGGCGCGCCTCATTAATTGTCAGGCCACGTCTCGACTCCCCACTGGTCGCCGGCAATGATGCCATTCCGTTCCCAAGGTAGCGTTTAATGCACATTTAATGCGCCAATTGACGGCGCAAGCCTGTGCCTCGGGCCTGGAAATAGTCCATGGACAACGTATGTATAAGCCATCGGTTCCAACAATATCCTCGAGCGCTTTTTCTTAGTCGTTAGACTATAATGGATTCATCAGATAGGTTCTCACAAAACCATTCGATTAAATGTCCGTAGACACTTGAAGAGTTTACGCTTGGAAAAGAGAATGCTCAGCCACAGACAAAAAAGGAAGTCCTCGGATGGATATTGATAATGCTATATGTCTCAATAATGCTCGAGGACATTATTGGTCTCGTACGCTTATGGCAATGACAACTAGCTAGCGGCGAGCACTAGTGTCTCGGACTCGAAGAAAATCCTTGGAAATTTGGATCAGATTGACCTCAAAGAGTTCTTGGGCTTTTTGGTCATACTGTTGGTCTCAAAAATGTCTCCAGAATTTTATTCTCAATGACGTCTTAGACATTTGTATAAAAAAAGGAACATGTGCTAGTATCATGCAATTGCTAAATAGTGAACGAAGAACAAAGACACAAGCAGATTTTCAGTGGAGGATACCTTCACGTGACACTCGAGATCTTTCTGTGGCCAAAAAACATGCCAAAAGGTCGAAGTTCTTGAACCTCTCGACATGGGGAGTTAGTGATAGGTACTAATACTGAGGGTCTAGGTTGAAGAAGCCCGAATTCGTGGAACGGATCCGAGTCCATGGAAAGCCCAAGAAGCCACCATGGCCTAAGAGACTAAATTTGCTCTAAAGGCTTAAGGATTTAGGCCCACTTTCCGAGAAGCGCAAGGAGCTAAGTTGGCCCGAGAGGTTGGCCTAACTTTGGAGGCTCTAGGACTGGTGCTGAAGGTATGGGGCTGAAAACTCGAGGATGAGTTAAAGACCAAAGACCCCGATAGAGGTGGGAACATTTGACACTAAAAGCCTGCGAGCTTGATGAGGGTTAAAGTATTCATCAAGGATGCGGATTCTGAGAAATCTCCAACGGTATGAGCGCAGAAAAGGAAGCTCAGGACCACCGAGGACGCCATCTTAGAAGGTTAACTCTTGCAAAGGTATGTACATTCTCTGCAACACGCAATCTTCTTAGGGAATGATGGCTTGCATAATAGGCGGCGTGATTACTGCAGAAGTGACATGTCACAGAACAAGCCTACATGCATGCCACGTGTCTGACACAACAAGCTAGATTTGCAAAGTTTGTAACAGGATCCCCTGCACACGCCAAGTCACGTGGGTGCTCCACGTATAAAGATTTGAACCACTATATAAGCATTCACTGTTTGTCTAACAAAGGATCAAACATTCTGTACTTGTATTTACGCTCATAGAGAGAGAAAGAAAGATATTCACGCTACATGGTTCAGAGAACACTTGTGATTGTAAGAGTAATCCTTAGGAGTCACCATACACTTTGTTCTCTACCCTTTATACTCACGCACCGGAATAGTAAAATTATTTTCGGATTAAGAGTCTCGTGATTTTTTTCTCCCAATTAGAATGAATACTGCGTATTATTGTCTCTCTCTCCTTTTTACTTAAAAGTAGCATTTGTGTTATTTTACATTCAGGTCCCCATCCATACAGTGATCAGGGTCTGAAGACGTAATAAAGTGAAAATAATTTATTCAACCTTAACCTGTTTG
>JAODPA010058752.1:0-11265 GCA_025585075.1 Nepenthes mirabilis
AGGAATTTGGAGGGTTTCGGGGAGAGAGAAGAAAAAGAGGGGAGAAGAGAGAAGAGAGAGGGAGACCAGTGCGAGCTATCACTGCCACTGCCGCCGGAGGTCCCAACACTAGGAATGGAAGCCGGCGAAGCCCTCTTCGTGATGCTACTCTTCATTTTGTGCATTGGTGTAAGTAGAGAGAGGAATCGCAAATCAAAGCAAAAACGGTCATCGTCCGTTCGCCGCTGTTGTTGGAGAAAATCGGTAGAGTTGAGGCAAGTAAATCCTTCCATTCTATTTGTGGATGTTGATTTTGGGGTTGCATATACCGATTTTGGTAGTAATCAGGTGAATTGGGAGAAATGGAGGAAAGAGTGGCACAGTAGAGGGGTCACCGACGACTGCATGCACCGCCGTCCGTCACCGTTGCTGTTGCCAGATGCTGTCGCTGCTGTTATCGACATCGCCATCCATTGTTCATGCAGGAGCCTCCATCGGCGAAGGAGGACATGAAGAGAGAGAAAGAGGCATAGGCGTGCGAAAGGAGGAGAGAGGAAGGGGCGCGCGTTGGCAGAGAGAGGGCCCGATTCGGGTACCTTGAAATATCCTTTTGGCAAATCTGCTTTGAATAAAATTAAGGCAAGTATCTTTTAATCCTTTCTTTGGTCTGATTTCGTGTTTGATAATATTTGACTTCTATTTGGAGATTTTACTAACATGCATATTATTTTTATACACCATATGACGTTCCGGCCTTAATCCACCTCATAAAGCCGCCGTCAAGCCTAAATCCTTACCTTAAAATAAATTAATAGATAATAAATTGGTGGACATAAAAATTTTTCTTTATACACAGGATTGCTTGAGGCTGAACTATGTAAGCTGGCCTTCCGATTTTAATTTCATACATGACCGACTAACGTTAAGGTTAGATGGACCTGAATGCCTTGAAATGACCTGAGATGCTTACTAGAATTATCAAGTTCATTTCTCTAAAAAGTAATCACAGAAATATACTAACATCCATAGATTCTTATACAGTGGAAACTGTTCTACAAGTCTTCTCAAAACATCAAAAGGAATAAATCAAGTTCTTTATTTATCAGCTCCGGCCAGCTATGCCGTCTATCTACTTCATATGGTTCTTCTCAACTTCATCCTCCATAAGTCTCTCGTCATCTGAAAAGTGGCAAGAGTAAGTTACAAAACCCAGCAAGATACTCACATGTAGAAAACATAAACATACATATAATCAGATCAAAGTAAGGATTTACATCATAACTTTAACATATAAAATTACCATATAATTTCTTCTTTAATTCAGAATTTTCTTATTCTTATTCTTATTATCTTGTCTTCAGAAGTTTCATAAAAACCATTCGAAATTATTATCATCTTTAGGGACTGGACGGGAGCGGACATCATCAAGAAAGGGTTGTGTGTAACCCCACAACCTAAGGCCGTATCCTCTCATTATGCTCCCCGAGGCGGGAGGTAATGCCTTTAACCCGGCATACAGGGTCGTAGTCCAAAAGTCTTATGCCACCAAAAGTCACCCCTCGTGGCCAAGGAGGCAGTCATCGAGTGTCACTCCAACATCCTTCATCCATCTTTAACAGCAAATTTAATGGAGATTCGGTTCTTAGTTCATGTCTTTTAATGGCCATACGTCATAGTTCGAAAGTCATAAGTCGTAGAGGTCCACTTGCAGCCTGAATTACGTACATTTTTCTTATTCTTATAGCCTTGATCTTAGAAGCCGGAGTCCATTTTCCTTAGAACTGGAGGTCTTTTCAACAAAATCGGAGTTCAAAAGCCGGAATTCTTTTTCAAAAGACGGAGTTCTTTTCTTCAAAAGGCGGAGTTCTTTTTCTTAAAAAGCCGGAGTTCTTTTTACTGAAAGTCAGAGTTCTTCTTACTGAAAGCCGAAGTTATTTTACTAAAAGTCGGAGTTCTTTTTACTGAAAGTCACAGTTCTTCTTACTGAAAGCCGGAGTTCTTTTTCTTCAAAGCCGAAGGGTCGGAAGTCTTTTCTTTAAATATGCAATTATCGAAGTCCTTATAGATCGCCAATTAATCATACTTTAAGCTGAATAAAAATCGAACATCATGAATAACAAGACAATTCATATGGATCAACAAATAATCATATTTTAAGCAGAATAAAAATTGAACGCCATGAATAACAGGACTTCTTTTTAAACATGCGATTAGGAATGATTCTTCCTTAAATTATATGAACAACATTATATATATTGAAACATAAGTTCATCAGAAATCAGATATACTTGCATTGCAAACATGCATAATTATGAACTTAAAATAAGGGTGAGTATTCTTGCCTGGACTTCTTTTACTTTGCCTTGAACCTTTGGTCTCCCTTTACTAGAAAACTCTATTGCGTGCCTCTTTCTCACGTCCTCTAGCTCTTATTTGTAGGCCTTGGGTCTTGCGGCCGTCGTTGGATCTGGTCACACTAGGTGGAATGTTTCAGAGTATGTTATTTATGGCATTACATTCCCGAAGAGTTTCCTCATTAAATTTCCAATCAGCTGACCTTGGTCGGATTCATGTTTCTTATTAGATACATTCCGGTCAACTAACTGGCATTGACGGATTACTTTCCCCTTTCCCGTCCTTCCTTCCGTTCACGTTCTCTAGTCAACCTTTTACGTTGACCGGATTACACCTTCCAGTCAACATTTTACGTTGACTGGATTACCATCCTTAGGTAATTATAACTTGACATCGGGGATTTTCTATATTCTAAAATTTGGGCCATTACAATCTCCCCCATTTACAGGAATTTCATCCTCGAAATTTTAAATGAAGTTACTAAACTCCAGAAAATAGATATGGATACTTGTTTCGAATCTCTTCCTCTCGTTCCCAAGTTGCTTCTTCAGGTGAGTGATTTTTCCAGAGTACCTTTATTAAAGAGATTGATTTGGTGCGTAGCCTTTGTTCCTTTCGATCTAAAATCTTTACTGGATCTTCTACGTAAGACAAATCCATTTCAATTGCCAAATGCTCGAATTCAATTACATGAGTAGGATCATGGACATACGTCATGTACTTCTGGCAAGCTTGGTGGCAGTGCAAGTCTGCAGGCCACTTCTCTGATGCTTTCTAAAATCTCAAAAGGGCCAATAAATCGCGGTTTTAGCTTTCCTTTCACCTCGAATCTATATGTCCCCTTAGATGGCGACACCTTTAAAAATACAAAATCGCCTTCTTTAAATTCTAATGCAGACCTCCTCCGGTCTACATAGCTCTTTTGTCTGCTCTGAGCTACTCTAAGATTCTCATGTACTAATTTTATCTTTTCTGTCGTCTCCTTAATAATTTTTGGACCCAAAATCCTTTTATCCCCGGGCTCCTTCCAATGAATCGGTGATCTACATCTCCTTCCATACAATGCGTCAAAAGGAGCCATGTCTATGCTGGCCTGGTAACTGTTATTATATGCAAATTCTTCTAAGGCTAAGAAATTGTCCTAAGTCCCTCTCATCTCTAATACCGAGGCCCTTAATATATCCTCAAAGATCTGAATCATCTATTCTGACTGGCCGTCAGTTTGTAGATGATAAGCAGTACTAAATTTTAATTCTTTCCCTAATTCTTTATGTAGACTCTTCCAGAACCTTGAAACAAAACGAGGGTCTCTATCTGACACAATAGAGGCAGGCACACCATGAAGCCTAACAACCTTGTTTACATACAGCTGGGCCAGTTTATCATGGGAGTATGTCGTCCGGATTGCTAGAAAATGGGCTGACTTTGTTAGTCAGTCGACAATAACCCAAATAGCATCATGTTTCCTTGGTGTCCTCGGCAGGCCGGTCACAAAGTCCATGGCAATATCTTCCCATTTCCAGCCTGGAAGCGGCATTGGTTGTAATAACCCAGACGGCTTCTTTCTTTCGGCCTTTACTTGTTGGCATACAAGACATTTTTCCACTTAAGTAGCAATATCCCTCTTCATATTTCTGCACCAGAATACTTTCTTTAGATCTTGGTACATCTTATTGATTTCCGAGTGGATTGTATACCGGGATCTATGGGCTTCCTTCAAAATTTTCTCCTTCAATTCTTTGTTGTCCGGCACACATTATCGATCCCTAAACCTTAATATTCCATCCAGCTTAACATGAAAATCACTTCGGGAATCTTTGTCCAGATCACTCATGATATTCACAAGGAAAGAATCATTCGCCTGACCTCCATTAACCTCATTTATCACCTCTGGTTGGACTTGAAGGTATGCTAAAATCATTTGCTTTTCTTGAACATATCATTGGATGTCATAGTACATTAAACAGTCCAGTATCTCTATTTGCTTGACTTGCATCCTTGCCAAAATACCTGATTGCCGACTTAGTGCATCGGCGACTACATTGGCCTTACCTGGCTCATACCGGATTTCACAGTCATAATCCTTCAGAAATTCAATCCACCTTCGCTGCCTCATATTCAGTTCCTTTTGAGAGAATAAATACTTTAAACTTTTATGATCGGAATAGACCAAGAATCTCTCACCAAACAGGTAATGTCTCTAGATTTTCAGCGCAAACACTACAGTAGCTAATTTCAAATCGTGAGTTGGGTAATTTCTTTCATGATCTTTCAATTGTCGTTACCCATAGGCAACTACCCTTCTGTGTTGCATTAACACACAACCAAATCCACTCTTTAAGGCATCACAATAGACAATCAGTCCTCCAGATTCATCTGGAAAGGTTAGGACCGGTGCAGAAGTTAACCGGTCTTTAAGTACCTGAAAGCTCCCTTCACAATCATCGGTCCACTTAAACTTAGCATCTTTCTTTGTTAGTTGTGTGAGTGATAGGGCAATTTGGGAGAAGTTTTCCACAAACCGTCTGTAATATCCTGCCAAGCCTAAGAAGCTCCGTACTTCGGTCACCGAGGTTGGCCGGTTCCATTTTACCACTGCCTCCACTTTCTTAGGGTCGACGAAAATCCTTTCTTTGGAGTTGACGTGACCAAGAAATCCCACTTCCTCTAACTAAAATTCACATTTTTTTATTTTAGCGAACAGCTGATGTTCCCTAAGGATCAGGAGTGTGGTCCGTAAATGCTCCTCGTGTTCCTCATAACTCTTTGAATAAACAAGGATGTCATCAATAAAGACTATCACAAACTTATCCAAGTAGGGTTGAAAAGTTCGGTTCATCAAGTCCATAAATACAGCTGGAGCGTTAGTTAACCCAAAAGGCATCACTACAAACTCATAGTGCCCATATCTAGTTCGGAACGCAGTCTTTGCTATATCATTCTTTCTGATCCGAAGCTGATGATATCCGAATCTAAGGTCGATCTTTGACAATACACAAGCTCCTTGTAACTGATCAAGGAGGTCGTCAATCCTTGGCAAAGGATATTTGTTCTTGGCGGTAATTTTGTTCAGTTCCCGATAATCCACACATAACATCAAGGTCCCGTCCTTTTTTCTTACAAATATGACTGTGCACCCCATGGTGACACACTCAGCCGAATGAAACCCTTATCTAACAACTCCTGCAGTTGCTACTTTAACTCCTTAAGTTCTGCCGGCGCCGTTCTCTATGGTGTTTTGGATATTGGTGCTAATCTTGGCACCAATTCTATTCCAAATTCCAACTCCTGCTTGGGTGGCAGCCCAGATAACTCATCAAGAAATAGGTCTTCGAACTCCTGTACCACAGGAATCTCTTTTGCCGGAGTCCCTTGACCTTCAGTAATCACACTAGCGAAGGCTAGGTAAGCTTGGCACCTATCACCAATCAAGTGCCGGGCATGGAGGGCCAAAATGAAACAATATGCTTCTTTACGCTGGACTCCCTGAATATAGAAAGGCTTGTTTCCAGGGATAGTGAAATCCACTCTTTTTCGGAAACAATCAATGCTGGCATGATACATTGCTAGCCAATCCATTTCCAAGATTGCATTGAAGCCCTTCATTTCCAGCAAAATCAGATTAACAGGCATCACACATTTATTTGATTCTATCTGACACTCTGAATATACCACATTTAAAATTACAGACGACCCTGTGGGTGAGGCGACCATCAATGGGCAGCCAAGAACTTAAGGGAGGGTTGTAAGATACTTCGCAAATTCATAGGAGACAAATGAGTGAGTAGATCCTGAGTCAAAGAGCACATGACTAGAAGTGCCACAGATAGAAAGTGTACCTTCCATAACCTTTGTAGAGGTTTCGGCCTCCTTTGTAAAAACGGCAAACACCTTAACTGAAATGGGAGACTTAAATTCTCGAGCTTGTTTGGCGAGTGGGCAATTCTTGATCATGTGTCCAGCCTAGCAACAATTATAACAAACTCTCAACTTCTTATAACATGGCTTTCCTTCATGTGATTTTTCGTAATGATCACATGCATTACTAGGTGTTTGGGAAATCTGTATATATCGGTTCTGCTCCTCACTGGATCTCATTGGTCTCGCTTTCTTAGAAGGGCCTCCACTAGCACTGGCCCTTGAAGCTTGACTACCGGAGTTCTTTTACCTGAGAAATGCTCTTCTCTCTAGCTCCTTCTCATAAATGACAGCCCTTTCTATCACCTCTCCATATGTGGCCAGTGTCAGAGTTGAAAGGTACCTCATAATATCATTTTTTAATCATTGAAAGAACCTCCTAACCTTCCTCTCCTGGTCTTCCACCATATGAGGAGTATAACGAGATAATTCTGCAAATTTTGCATCGTACTCAGCCACAGAGCGAGTACCTTGCCTTAAGCGAAGAAATTCATCATCTTTCTGTCTGCGAAGGTTAGTTAGGAAGTATTTCTCCAAGAATACTGCTTCAAACATTTTTCAAGTAATAGCCCTATTTGGTACCTCGAAAACTCTCTTCTGCAATTCCCACCAGTGGTGGGCCTCACCCGCCAGCTTATGGGTGCCAAAAAGAACCATATCTCCAGCAGGGTACTTAATTACTGCAAACACCTTCTTTAGTCGTTGGATCCAGGTATCTGCCTTCAATGGGTCGAGTTATCCTGAGAATTCAGGGACTCACTCGTTGGTAAAGCAATTGTAGATCGACCTCTCCTGTTGAACAGGAATTGGGATGGTTACCGGAGTCGGTGAGCCAAGGCTTCTATAACATCGGCCATCCTGTCTAGCAAGTTCAAGTACCTTGCCTCCGAGTTCAGAGTGTTGTTAATCCGGACAGTTCACCTTCCTCGCCTTCCTCTATTAGACATGACTTCAGTGACGACTTTAATTTCTGAAAAGAACATTTTCGTCAGTTTTCTAGCCAAGGGTGGCCATCACAAATTACTCTGTCCAAAACATAAGTAAAGCTAACCTCCCATTTACCGTAACTAATCCTGCCCTAAGTTTCCATGCTGATTCAAATTGACCTAAAGCATCTCAATTTTTCTCTAATACCAACTGTGACGGTCCGGCCTTAATCCATCACATAAAGCTGCTGTCAAGCCTAAATCTTTGCCTTAAAATAAATTAATAGATAATCAATAGGTGGACAAAAAAATTTTTCTTTATACAAAGGATTACTTGAGGCCAAACTACGTGAGCTGGCCTTCCGATTTTAATTTCATACATGGTCGGCCAACGCTAAGGTTAGACGGACCTAATGCCTTGAAATGACCTAAGATGCTTACTAGAATTATCAATTTCATTTCTCCAAAAGGTAATCACAGAAACATACTAACATCCATAGATTCTTGTACAGCAGAAACTGTTCTACAAGTCTTCTCAAAACATTAAAAGGAATAAATCAAGTTCTTCATTTATCAGCTCTGACCAGCTATGCCGTCTATCTAATTCATATGGTTCTACTCAACTTCGTCCTCTATAAGCCTCTCGTCATCTGAAAAGTGGTAAGAGTGAGCTACAAAGCTCAGCAAGATACTCATATGCAGAAAATATAAACATACATATAATCAGATCAAAGTAAGGATTTATATCATAACTTTAACATATAAAATCACCATATAATTTCTTCTTTAATTCAAAATTTCCTTATTCTTATTCTTATTATCTTGTCTTTAGAAGTTTCATAAAAACCATTCGAAATTCTTATCATCTTTAGGGACCGGACGGGAGTGGACATCATTGAGGAAGGGTTGTGTGTAACCCCACAACCTAAGGTCATATCCTCTCATTATGCTCCCCGAGGTGGGAGGTAATGCCTTTAACTCGGCATACGAGGCTGTAGTCCAAAAGTCTTATACCACCAAAAGTCTCCCCTCGTGGCCTAGGAGGCAGTCCTCGAGTGTCACTCCAATATCCTTCATCCATCTTTAACAGCAAGTTTAATGGAGATTCGGTTCTTAGTTCATGTCTTTTAATGGCCATACGTCATAGTTCAAAAGTCGGAAGTCGTAGAGTTCCACTTGCTGCCCGGACTATATACATTTTTCTTATTCTTATAGCCTTGATCTTAGAAGCCGGAGTCCATTTTCCTTAAAATCGGAGGTCATTTCAACAAAATCGGAGTTTAAAAGTCGGAGTTCTTTTTCAAAAGTTAGAGTTCTTTTCTTAAAAAGCCGGAGTTCTTTTTACTGAAAGCCGGAGTTCTTCTTACTGAGAGCCAGAGTTCTTTTCACTGAAAGCCGGAGTTCTTCTTACTGAAAGCCGGAGTTCTTTTTCTTCAAAGCTGAAGGGTCGGAAGTCTTTTCTTTAAACATGAAATTATCGAATCCCTTATAGATCGACAATTAATTATTCTTTAAGCAGAATAAAAATCAAACATCATGAACAACAGGACAATTCATATGGATCAACAAATAATCATACTTTAAGCAGAATAAAAATTAAACGCCATGAATAACAGGACTTCTTTTTAAACATGTGATTAAGAATGATTCTTCCTTAAATCATATGAACAACATTATATATACTGAAACATAAGTTCATCAGAAATCAGATATACTTGTGTTGCAAACATGTATAATCATGAACTTAAAATAAGGGTGAGTATTCTTACCTAGACTTCTTTTACTTCGCCTTAAACCTTTGGTCTCCCTTTACTAGAAAACTCTATTGTGTGCCTCTTTCTCACGCCCTCTAGCTCTTATTTATAGGCCTTGGGTCTGGCGGCCGTCTTTTTGGTCTGGTCAAACTAGGGGGAATATTTCAAAGTATATTATTTATGGCATTACATTCCTGAAGAGTTTCCTCATTAAATTTTCAGTCAATTAACCTTGGCCGGATTCATGTTTCTTATTTAAATACATTCCGGTCAACTAACTGGCGTTGACTGGATTACTTTCCTCTTTTCCATCCTTCCTTCCATTCATGTTCTCCGGTCAACCTTTTACGTTGACCGGATTATGCCTTTCGGTCAACATTTTATGTTGACTGGATTACGCCTTCTTCATGCCTTCCGGTCAACATTTTACGTTGACCGGGTTACGCCTTCCAATCAACATTTTATGTTGACCGGATTATGCCTTCTTCACGCCTTCCGATCAACATTTTACATTGACAGGATTACCATCCTTAGGCAATTATAACTTGACATCGGAAATTTTCTATATTCTAGGATTTGGGCCATTACACACCAAATCTGTTTATTCTGTACATGCATATATATTTTTCCAATTGTTCAATAGTTTTACACAGGTATTCGAGATTTGAGAGATTAAATGTGTCATGAATTATATGTTATTTTTCAGTATTTGGTTCCAATTTTATATCGACAAATATGCCTAAAGTTTTTGCATAATTAGAATTTGATAATTATAATTTATGGTCTATTTATGTTAACATTTGTGATTATCTGCATATTTGATTTTTATGAAAAAGCATCTGGTATAGCATAAGACTTAATTTCATATGAATATGAAAATATGTATCTGTGCAAGTTTAAAGGAATATAAAATGTGTATCTGTATTGTCAATAATATGAAATTATGAATCTGTATCAAGAAATTGGAACTATACAATCTATTATCTATTTTGGTATTTTCTCTTGGAGTGAGAAAATCAAGGAAAAAGGACTATGAATATTTGTGTAGAGTTTTAGTATGAAATACGAAAACAAATCAAAAAATTGGACCAAAATTTTTATTTCTGAGGATAGTATTTCATAACATATCTTTTGATATTATAGTGTAAATCGTTGTCTGAATATATATCCCTATACAATTTTGGCTCGTTTACCAGGAGAGAATAGGTATTATCATCCTGTCTTCAGAATGTAAATAAGGAAGATAAGACATTTGATTTGTGTGGACTGTATATAATTTATCCCGTCTTCGGGATGTAAATAAGGAATAAGTATCGCTATGTTGTGCGATTTTGGCCTTTGACTGTGTGGATTAATACAATCTAAATATTGATCAAACACTCCATTAACTAGTATGGCCTACTAGTGCTAGTCCCTAAAGATGAATAAGTTTTTTGCATGTTTGAAAGCTAAAGGAATTAGAAATAAAATAAGAAAAAAATTAAATGTATCCGAAAATGCTATTTAATTATGTTTTATGTTATATATGCATTATGATCATATTCCGTTTATTCGATTTATTTTAAAAGTATACTGTACTTGTTCTTTGTTTATATTTATATTTTTCTAAATATTTAGCTCACATTCTTAATATTTTTACTAACTTTCAGATGAGTAAGAGATGTAAGAGTTCTTACCCGGTGAGCTAGATAGAAGATTTGGAAGAGTTTAGGCTTATTGGTTCAAATATTTAGGTATTGTTATATTTGGTCAAGTTTGAGTCATTTTGCTTATTGTAGATTAGTTAGTTTGGTTTCTGGATATGGTTTTTGATGTATTATGGATTTTCATGCAATATTATTAGCCCGTGTGATTTTTTGTGATGTCCGAAACTACTAATATTGTATTTGATTATGGACATGATTATTATTTTGTATTGGATTATTTTAAGGAAGTGAAATAGGATGTTTCACATTGTGTAGGCTCAAGGAAATTTTTTAGGGATGTGTTTTTGTTTCAGCGATATTATTGGATATATATATGTGTTGGATTGATATTTTTGCGGGCATATTTCTTTACTAAAAGTCTAACATCGTATTTTTGGGTCGATGTTGGAGCCACCAATATTATGGCATGATTTTGGATGCCGTGCATATTTGATATATATATATATGGTGGCTTATTGTGATTTGTATTTAGTTATTCACGAATATTATGTTCAAGTAGTGTTTAGTTTATCTGGTCCATCACAATATAGTATTTTAAACTCTTCAATTTTGGTAATGCTACTTAATATGTAATATCCCAAAAATTTTTATCCAATTTAATTAGAATTATTTATTATTATTTTGCAT
>JAODPA010058774.1:0-11264 GCA_025585075.1 Nepenthes mirabilis
TCTTAGATCCGCGGTTATAGTACGG
Organism: Nepenthes mirabilis; assembly: GCA_025585075.1. Classification (NCBI taxonomy): domain Eukaryota; kingdom Viridiplantae; phylum Streptophyta; class Magnoliopsida; order Caryophyllales; family Nepenthaceae; genus Nepenthes; species Nepenthes mirabilis. The sequence continues at coordinate 26 of JAODPA010058774.1, forward strand.
ATTAGAGAGCCTTCGGATTCCTTAGCACGTGGCTGCGTCAGGTGAAGGGTCTGGTCTCCGTCTCTATGAACCTGGACCTGCACAACACAAATAACAAACAAGAGGTCAGGGGTCCGGCAGGATTTCTCCATCGAGGCTGCTCCGACGCTCAAGTCAGCAAAATCCCGCAATGAATGGAAATGGCACACGCTATGAGCAGTGTGCGGTTGAATGCTGTAAAAGCGTAAGAGATGCGTGAATGATGGTGTGGAGAATGCAATGAGCAGTTGGTGGGAGGCCTGGCTCCCTTAGTGCACCGCAGCGGGTGGCTAACTTTTCCTGAGTCTGAGGAGACGTTGGGGAGTGGAAACGAGCTAGCTATTGCCAATGGAAGTGAGACGCTCCTCAGTTCCAGCTCTTGTTTCTTTGTGAATTTGTCTCAGAATGCAGCTGAGAGTTTCTGTTAGAGAGTAGGGAAATCAGACTCCAATCGAATCCTTTTCTCGGTGGGGGTGTGGGAGCTCTTATAGGCACCCTCCCCTTGGACTCTGGGCGCCAAGGTGTCCGTTGTGAGGGCTCATTCGCCGCTGGTCGCTGTTGTGGATCGCCGGTCATGTCGGCGGCTGTTCTGCTGCAGTTGGTAGGCTCCTGGCGCTGCTGGCCACGCCTAGTTTTTCCCGGAATGAGCATTGGCTGGCTGTCTGCAAGTGGTTGCGTGAGCCGTTGGTGCCGTGCTAGCTGCTTCTCTATTGGCTGGCTTCACGCCTTCCTGTCGACAGCGCATTAAATGCGTTGCAGAGTTCCGTTGCCTTCTGCCAGCGTGGACTCTTTTACGTGTTCCGGTTGCTGGGCTGGGCTAACCATCCCACGCGGGCTTCTAAACCTTTCGTGGGCCTCAGAATTCTTCATGGGCTAAGACATGGGACCCAACACTAGCCCCCCATGCCTGGGCCGGCCAGTGGTTGGGCCTGGCATGTCCCTTGGGCCCATTCCGCAACTTCATACCCTTCCTCGTGCCGCGCTATTTGTTTGTCGTTTTCTGGGTTCGCGCCTTCCCTAGGAGGCTGGATAGGCTTTTCAGGCGCTGCCGTGATTCGCCACTTCACCGGGTAAGAGTTGCACGCCGTGAGTTGCATCTGACCAGGGGTTTTCCCTGTTCCGTGAAAGATGTCTGCCGGCTGCCATGTTGCGTTGGGCAAGAGAATGGCTTGCATCTCGCCCATAAATAGGAGGGGCGCTCGAGCAAGTTGAGTTCATCCCTTAGCAATCATTGGAGAGGCGATGAGAAGATCCTGGTTTTCCCCGCCCTTGGTGGGTGTCCGAGAAGGAGTTGGATGGATCGGCCGAATGCTTGGAGCCCTTGACGAAGATTGTCTTAACCCTCATCCTGCAGTTTGCCTTCTATGCTACGAGAGTTGCTCGGCCATTCCGCTGCCGTCGCGTGCTCCATTCCGGGTTGTGGCTCAACCGACTTGGGGTAGAGTCTCGGCAGTACCTCTGCGGGTATGTCTCCTGCTAGCAGAGGCTTTCGCATGTGCTCTTCCCACGCGTCAGGCTTGAGCGCAGGCCGTGGAGGGTTCCGAGGCCAGTAGCCCTGCAAGGGAGTGGGAGGGTCCTCACCCTACTTCCTCGGAGTGCTTTCTTGGCCTCGGTGCTGATCCTTCCCCGGTGGATAGTGCTTCAGCGACTTCCACCTAGGGATGCTTCTCGCCTCCAAACCAGTCCGCTCGGCGAAATGCCGACGACTCCAGCCATGGGGATCTCATGTAGATCACGTTCTGCGAGCTCATCTGGGGCACGGTAGGGAGCATACGGGACCTCGCACCGTTGTCTTCCTTCGTCTTTCTCATAGCCTTATTGTTGCAAACTTTGTACTTTGTAAGAAAGTATGAATTAATAAAAGAAGTAGTTCTTTTTGTCTTCAGTCCTTCCTCTTTTTGTGCGCACTCTTTTCCCTGTAACGTACTTGTGTCAATCGAGAGAGAGATGGCGAAAAAAAGAGAGAGCTCTTCTTCTTCCCAGGCTCTCAGAGCGACTTGTCACGGGGTTCATAACACCGTGTCCGTCCTAACTGCGGGAGCCATTGCTTCTCTTGTGGCTGATTACGACCTTCCCAGCGATTGGAGCTACCGTGTCCCTGGCGCATTGGATAGAGCCAGCGCCCCCCCAGCGGGCTACATCACGGTGTACGAGCACCATCTGAGGGGGAGCTTCGTTACCCTATGCACTGCACGCTGTATGCGCTGGTGGACGCGCTGAGAGTTCTGATGGCGAGACTTTACCCCAATGCCTTGCGTTACTTGGTGTCCCTGTGTATCTTTGCCCACCTTCATGGTGGCTCTTTCGATGCCAAGGTGGCGAGGTTGATCTTCTGGTTTACGGAGTCGGAGGATTAGGTGTCGATGTCCCCCAAGGCTGGATTCCGCTTTCACGGGGCCAACCCTGACTCGGTGAAGGGCTGAAAAGAACTCTTCTTCTTTCTGTAGGAGCCCCCTGACTCTGAACTCTCGCGAGTATGGGGCTCGATTTCAGGATACTTTCAGGAAAAGCCATCGGCTGAGGACGCCATGGAGACAGCGAAGCTAATATCTGCCATCAAGTCTGAGGAGGTGAAGTTCTCGGTCCAGGGCTACTTCCTGATTTCCATCACGTTCGAGGCCTGCAAATGGGGACCTCCTTCGGGATGGAAAATCGTTGGCCCGGGCAAGAGAGATCCTGGAGACACAGCCACTCCATCGTCCGAGGGGAACGGGGAGGAAAGCTGTTCATTATTGGAGTTGTCGACAGACGACGATGAGGATGAGGCCGCCTTAAAAAGGTTGAGGGAGGCCGAGGGGACTCGCAGCATGGGGAAGCCGCCGAGCCGTCGTCTACTTCGGTCGCGGGACTAGCCTCTCGCGAAGTCTGCGAGGTGGAGTCTCGACCCACTGGGAGTCCTCTCGCTTTCTCCATTGCAGAGATGTTTGCGGACGCCGTCCCAGAGGCGAAGGATGACGTTGTCGTTCTTGAGGATCCAGAGGGGTTACTTCCTGTTGCTCCTGTGTTGATACCGGAGGCCAGGGGGCCCGTAGAACCTACTGTGATCTTTGTGGAACCCATTTCTGAGTTCAGGGCCTTCGAAGTGGCAGCTCCATCTCCTGAGGAAGAAGTCGCGCCTGCCGCTGACCAAGTCCTAGCTAGCGAGAGGGAAGCCGGGACGTCCTCGTGGCAGGAGCCCCCGAGCATTCCTACGGCCGCCACCCTTCCAACTAGCCCGCCTTCAGCAGGCGAGGAGCGGATCGTCTCAGAGAGGCTGCGTCGGGCAATCTTGCACATTCCCCGAGCATTGTTCCTGCTCAGGTACGGTTGCTTCAATCCGGCCTTTCTTTATTGTTACATGCCTCGGGAATGCTTCTGACGTCGCTTCTTGTGCAGGCTCCAGGTAGTGCCAATCCCTTCGATATGTTGACTGCCCTCCTTCACAGGGACTTGCAGCAGGCCATCTCTAGCGGAAGGGCCCAATTCGCATCTCTCGAAGTGGAGAATGGGCGCCTGCAGCAGAGAGTGGTGCAGCTGGAAGCCCTACTCGTCGCCTCGGAGGACGATAATGCTCGGTTGATCAGAGACATGGTTGGTCGGCTCTCCCCGTCAGAGTCACGGCTGGCGCTGGAAGCTCGGTATTAGGACGGTATCCGCCTGTGCCGTAGGATTGCCTCCTTGGCAGCTCCCCACGTTCTAGAAGGAGTCTTTCACTTGGGGAACGCCAGGATACGGGAGGCGTCTCACTTGAGGAACTTTCATGAGGAGGCTGCTCCGTCATGTCTACCCGATTAGTCTCCATTTGTGTTGGTTGTTAGACTGCCCTTTGCTTTTGTATCATACTTGTTTCTTGTATATGAATGAAAAGTGACTATTTCTTCTTTGCACTTGTGCTTCTTTTGTCATGGGTTGTCGCTTGCATTCTTCGTTTGCTGTAATCTGTGGGATTACTTCCCTTGCTTGAATGTTAAGCTCTTTGGAGCCATTGTTGCTAAGGCCATATTCAGGCGCCTTCTTGTGTAGTGCTCGTCCTTCGTAAGAAGATATCGTCGTAGCTCACGCGTTTAGTGGGAAGCTCGATCCGGTAGAGCGGATGTCGTCGCAAGTCTCGTGGAGCCTCGGCGAAGGTCAGCGCGGTTGTCAGGCCGCGGTAACCGGGCTCCGGGGTCTAGCCCTTGGTCGCGTATAATTGCGGGAAGTGTGTAGCCCCTGCTCAAGGCGCTTGTAATCACCAAGTTAAGGTCATAGCCCACGACCATTGTAGACTGAGGGTGCTCTCTTCTGTTCAAGGTCGCTGCACGCCTGTAACTTTTCCCCCCTAAGGTTTTGTCGGTCGTAGATTGGGGACTTCAGAAGCCCCCAGGCCTGATGCTTTGACCGCCTGGGTCGTTGGCGCGAAGCCTGTTTGATGGACCGCCTGGGTTCTTTTGATTAGATGTCTCAGCCTGTGAGTGACTGCTTTCGGGCCGTCTAGCACAGAGCTTAATCTCTAGGGGGCCGCTTGGGCCCACTGGCACGGAGCCAAAATGTATAAAGTCGCCCCCAGGCCATCTGGCGTGAGGACGAAGTCCTGTGACGGTCGATTTTGGACCGTTTGGCACTGGGCCAAGGACAGGTTTTGCGGACGGACGTTTGTCCTCCCGACTTAGGGGCAGTCTAGGTCGTATGATTTAAGGATGCAATGCATGTCATCAATTCACACAAATGAAGATGCAGAATGACAGGAAGAGTGATTATATTAACAAAAGATAAAGCTCATATCCAAGCATTCATTACGATGCATGCGTGTGCGACTTACCTGAGCTGATGTAGCATCACCGATAGTTCTTCCTTAAGTTGGCAGCGTTCCAGGTCCGCGGGACCAGTCTGCCGTTCTGGGCGCGCAGCTTGTACGCTCCGCTCCGGAGGATTGCGAAGACGAGGAACGGTACCTCCCACCCAGGGGAGAGTTTGTTCTTCTTCGCGGTCTTTCCCGCCGCCTCTACGCTCCGGAGGACCAGATTTCCAACTTCTAGCGGGCGTGCCTTTACCCCTTTGTTGTAGTACCGTGCGACGCGCTGCTGATAGGTCACGGTTCGCAGTCGTGCGGCCTCTCGAACTTCCGAGAGCAGGTCCAGACTTTCCCGGAGCCTTTGCTTGTTGGTGGCTGGGTCGAAGCGCTCAATCCGCAGGCTTGGCATCGTCACCTCCACGGGGACCACAGCCTCAGCCCCAAAGCAAAGGTTGAAAGACGTCTCCCTCGTCGGCTCCTGGGGTGTTGTTCTATACGACCACAGCACGGACGGTAGCTCCTCAACCCAGGAGCCCCCTGCGTCTTCCAGTCTGGTCTTCAATCCGTGCAACAATGTGCGGTTGGTGACCTCGACCTGTCCGTTTGCCTGAGGGTGCGCCACGGACGTATGTATCAGCTTGATGCGAAGGTCGCGGCAGTACTTCGTAAAGTGCTTGCCGGTGAATTGGGTTCCGTTGTCGGTTACTATGATCTCAGGAATCCCAAAGCGGCAAACAATATCCTGACGGAGGAATTCCGTCGCATTCTGCTCTGTGATCTTGGCGAGAGGGACGGCTTCCACCCACTTGGTAAAGTAGTCGATGCCGACGATCAAGAATTTTCTTTGTCCGGTAGCCAGAGGTAGGGGCCCAAGTATGTCAAGCCCCCATTGTGCGAACGGCCATGGGGATTGGAGATAGTGTAGCTCCGTATGCGGCCGATGCGTCATGTTGCCATGGACCTGGCAACTTTCACACTTCCGGACAAACACCATAGCGTCTCGCTTCATGGTAGGCCAGTAGAATCCTTGTTGCATGACTTTGAATGCAAGGTTCTTACCGCCGATGTGTGAGCCGCACAGTCCCAGATGCACTTCTGCCAGCGCGTAATCGGCTTCCTCTGGCGTGAGGCACTTCAGGAGGGGAGTGGAATATCCTCGCCTGTATAGTCTCTCATTCAGGATCGTGTACTATCCTGCCGTCTTCTTGACCGACTTGGCTTCGTTGTCGTCGTCTGGCAGGGTCCCTTCGATCAGGTACTTCACGTACGGTGTCATCCAATAGTTTCCTGCGTCGACCCGCAGTACTTCTTTGTCTTCGGTGTCGATGCTAGGTGCGGTCAGGACTTCCCTGGGCTCTCTCGCGTACTGCTCCACGGATCTGGCAGCCGCGTCCCGGGCCAATCGATCAGCGCGCTCGTTATCCGATCTCGGGATGTGCTCGATTGCGAACCGGTCGAACTTAGGGATCAGGGCCTTCGCTTTCGCCAAGTACCTCACGAGCTGTGGGTTCGAGGCGTCAAAGTTCCCCTTCACCTGGTTGACCACAAGTTCGGAGTCACTGCGCACGACCAACGACCACATGGAACACTCCTTTGCCAGCCGCAGGCCCGTGAGGAGGGCCTCATATTCCGCTACGTTGTTTGTGGCCGAGAAGGCCAATGTGATGGAGTACACAATCTCTATGCCTTCGGGCATCCTTAACACGACACGAGCTCCGCTGCCTGTCTAGGTGGATGATCCGTCTACGTTCAGGGTTCATACTGGAGGATCGTGGTCTTCTATGCTTTCTTGGTTATGTTCTTCCTGTGCTGGTGTTGCCGCTTCCACTATAAAGTCGGCCAGAGCCTGTCCTTTCATAGCTGGGCGGGGCCGGAACTCCAGATCGAACTCTCCTAGTTCGACATCCCACTTAACCAACCGTCCGGACGTCTCTGACTTTTTCAAGATCTACTTCAGCGGCTGGCCTGTCAGTACGATGATCCGGTGCGACTGGAAATAGGGCCGCAGCTTCCGCGCCGCATAGACAAGCACGAGCGCCATCTTTTTGGGGTGCGGGTAGTGGGGCTCCACATCCGCAATTAGCTTACGTAGTACACTGGCTGTTGTCTGCCTTCGTGCTCCGCAATTAACACTGAGCTGAGGGCCGCTTCCGATGTGGCCAAGTAGAGGTAGAGATCTTCTCCTTCGCGCGGCGAGCTTAGGAGCGGTGCGCTGGAGAGGTAAGTCTTCAATTCCCTGAATGCTTCGTCGCATTCTTCACTCCACCTGAACCCTTGCAATTTGGTTTCCCTTAGCGCCTTGAAGAAGGGCAAGTATTTTTCCGCTGACTTGACGAGGAACCGCGAAAGGGCCGCTATTCTTCCGGTCAGCTTCTGTACCTCTTTTATCGTCTGCGGAGGGTTCAGGTCGAGGATGGCTTTGATCTTTTCTGGGTTGGCTTCGATGCCGCGTTGGGACACGATGAAGCCTAGGAATTTTCCCGAGGTAACTCCAAAGGCGCTCTTAGAGGGATTAAGCTTCATCCTGTGTTGCCGGAGGACTTGAAACGTCTCGTCCAGGTTGTTAACGTGGCTGGTGGCGACTCTGCTCTTCCCGAGCATGTCGTCGACGTACACCTCCACGTTCCATCCGATCTGGGGTTCGAACATCTTGTTCACAAGGCGCTGGTAGGTCGCGCCAGCATTCTTGAGACCGAAGGGCATCATTTAATAGCAATACGTCCCCTGGTCTGTCATGAACGAGTGTGCTCCTCGTCTTCTAGGTCCATCCGGATCTGGTTGTATTCGGAGTACGCGCCCATGAGACTCAGGAGCTCATGCCTGGACGTGGAGTCCACGAGCTGGTCGATCCTTGGAAGCGGAAAGCTGTCCTTAGGGCAAGCCTTATTCACGTCAGTGAAGTTGACGCACATCCGCCACTTGCCGCTGCTCTTTTTTACTAATACGACGTTGGACAGCCATTCCGGATACTGAACTTCTCTAATGAATCCTGCGTCCAAGAGCCTCTTCACTTCTTCCCTTATGGTGACCAACTTCTCGACGGAGTAGTTTCTCCGCTTCTGCCGAACAGGCTTTCGGCTCAAGTCAAGGCCCAACTTGTGGACGATAACCTCGGCCGGTATCCCGGGCATGTCAGCAGGGACCCAGGCAAACACGTCGGAATTGGCCCTAAGGAAGGTGATTAGCCGGTCGTGTTCTGTGGGTTGGAGAGATTTGCCCACATTGATGCATTTTTCCGGCTCAGAGGGGTTTAAAGGAACCGCCTCCGTCTCCTCTCCGGACTGGGCCTGTTGCAGCAAGGTCTCATCGCGGAGGTCAAGGTCTTCGTCTGGGCAGCTTGGCACCGCCGGATTGATCTGGGACAGGTAGCATGTCCGTCCCATCTCCTGCTCTCCGAGGACTTCTCCCACGCCCCACGGGGTGGGAAACTTCACCTTCAGGTGTGGGATGGACGTAACAGCTCCGAAGGTGGTCAGGAAAGGTCTTCCCAATATGGCGTTGTAAACGGACGGAAGGTCAAAGATGAGGAACGCAGCTCTCGCGTCACAGAGCGCGGGTGGGTCCCCATGGTGACTTCCAGCCGAACTATCCATTGCACAGGGACTGGCTCGTTGTCCAAGCCATACAAGGGTTCGCTGGCAGCTTTCATCTGGCTTCGTTTTAGTCCAAGTTTAAAGAAGGCAGTGAGGTACAGCAAATTTTGAGAACTTCCATTATCAATGAAAATTCGTTTCAGTTGGTAGTCATCCCCACCACCTAAAACGAGGGCTGATACAAGGGGGTTGGTATGGGGAGATGTTACATGAGCCATATCGTTGCTGCTAAAGCTAATGACATCATTCATAGCCCCTATCCTTGCTCGCTTGTTGCTGGAAGTCGGCTCCGGTGGCCTGCACCTGGCGCCCGCGGCGGCCGTGGAGGAGACCATATTGACCATGCCGGCGGCCGTGCGGGCTCTTAGAGGCTCGCTGGCTTCACCATCTGAGGTTGCCGGTCCCTGCCCCTGGCTCTTGACAAACCGCTTCAAATGTCCGCACCGGATCAGGTCTTTTATCTCCTGTTGGAGGGCGCGGCAGTTCTCGGTTGAGTGTCCCAGGCAGCGGTGGTATTGGCAGTACTTTGTCTGGTCGTTGCCGCTGGGACCCTTGGGCGTCTTCGGCCACTTGAAAAACTTCTCATCCTGGATCTGCATCAGGATGTTCGTACGGCTGCTGTTTAGAGGGGTCAGGGAGGCTCTGCTGTAATCCTTTTTGGGCCTTGGCTGGGGCCGCTGCTGTTTTCGGCGCTCCGGGAAGCGTTGACTGTCGCTGTCTCTCTTTCTCCCTCCAGATGCTCTGGGGGCCTCCGGGGGCCGGTCCACTAGCTCAGGGCGCTTCGCCTCAGCCTCTTCGGCCGTGATGTACGCCCGGGCGATGGTCTCAGCCTCCCGAAAGGTCTGAGGGCGCTGGTGCGACAGGTGCTTGAAGAAGTCCCCCGCCGCCAGGGTGGCGACGAAGGTGTTGAGCTTCAGCTCGTCAGAGAGCTGGGGGATCCGCCGCGCCTCGGTGACGAAACGGTTTAGGAACCGCTTCAGGCTTTCATCTGACTTTTGGCTGAGGCGGACCAGGTGCCGTGGTTGCCTCTTCTCCCGTCGGCTGGAGGCGAACTGGCTTAGGAAGCTGTTAGCGAGCTCGTCGAACGAGCTTATGGAGTTCGGGGGGAGGCCGTGGAACCAGAGCAATGCGTCCTCCCTAAGGGTGACGGAAAAGTACTTGCACATCAAGGCTTCGCTCGCTTCCTACAAGGACAAGTGCGTTCGGAAGCAGTTGAGGTGGTCCATGGGGTCCTTACTTCCGTCGTATCCCTCCAAGACCGGCATCTTGAACTTGTTCGGTAATGGCTGGGTCCACAAGTCCATGGCAAAGGGCGATCTCCGGAGGTCGGCGGAGGAGGGTGTAGGCTTCTCCTTATACAGGGTGTCCCACAGAACCTTAACTTTCTCCTCCATTGACGGATCCGTAGAGCCTCTCCGCGCATTGATGACGTCGCGGAGCTCCGTGTTGCCCTGGAGGTGAGGTCGAGCTCGTCGGGGATGACGACTCTCCGCTTGGGTGGCTCGTTCGCCGTTGGAGTCTGTTGCTGTCGGTCTCCCGTTGCCGCTTGAGTTGCGGGGGTTACGCCCCTCAGGGCTCTCCTCCCGATCGTCGCGAGCGGGATGGCTTTCTGCTTCGTTGGGATCATCTTCGCCTGGGGCCGCCTGGGCTGTGGCGTTGTTGAGTTGGTTGATTCGCCTCAACGTTTGGCCCTTTTTAGAGTGGATGCTTGAGATGCTGGAGGGGTAGCCCTCGGCCATGGGGCTCTTGTATGTTCGCACAAGGCGCGTAGGATCAATTTGACGTCGTCCATGTCCGCAGCTAGGCGGTTGACGTCAGGCGCTGGACGGTCGTTATCCGGGTTCCCGACTGGGGGGTCTTCACCTTGGTGACGACCTCCATCGCCGGAGCGCTAGCTTGCGCTCGAGTGTTTACCATCTTCTGGTATTCAGGTGCAGGGTGGGGAAGAGACACTTGGCTTCTCGTCAGTTTCCCACAGACGGCGCCAATTTTGCGTCCCGGGTCCGCGGTTACAGTACGGATTAGGGAGCCTTTGGATTCTTTAGCACACGGCGGCATCAGGTGAAGGGTCCGATCTTCGTCTCTATGAACTTGGACCTGCACAACACAAACAACAAACAAGAGGTCAGGGGTCCGGCAGGATTTCTCCCATTGAGACCGCTCCGACGCTCAAGTCAGCAAATTCTCGCAATAAACGAAAATGACGCATGCTATGAGCAGTGCGCGGTTGAATGCTGTAAAAGCATAAGAGATGCGTGAATGATGGTGTGGAGAATGCAATGAGCAGGTGGTGGGAGGCCTGGCTCCCTTAATGCACCGCAGCGGGTGGCTAACTTCCCCTGAGTCTGAGGAGACGTTGGGGAGTGGAAACGAGCTAGCTATTGCCAATGGAAGTGAGACGCTTCTCAGTTCCAGCTCTTGTTTCTTTGTGAATTTGTCTCAGAATGCAGCTGAGAGTTTCTGTTAGAGAGTAGGGAAATCGGACTCCAATCGAATCCTTTTCTGGGTGGGGTGTGGGAGCTCTTATAGGCACCCTCCCCTTGGACTTTGGGCGCCAAGGTGTTCGTTGTGAAGGCTCCTTCGCCGCTGGTCGCTGTTGTGGACCGCCGGTCATGTCGGCTGCCGTTTCGCTGCAGTTGGTAGGCTCCTGGCGCTGCCGGCCACGCCTGGTTTTTTCCGGAATGAGCATTGGCTGGCTGTCTGCAGGCGGTTGCGTGAGCCGTTGGTACTGTGCCAGCTGCTTCTCTATTGGTTGGCTTCATGCCTTCCTGTCGGCAACGCATTAAATACGTTGTAGAGTTCCGTTGCCTTTTGCCAGCGTGGGCTCTTTTACGTGTTCCGGTTGCTGGGCTGGGCTAACCATCCCGCGTGGTCTTCT
>JAODPA010058784.1:0-11264 GCA_025585075.1 Nepenthes mirabilis
ACTTAAAGATGGAAGGATCATTTTTTTCTTTTTGGCGACACCATCTGGATGGGGGCTTTCCAATGAATGGGGCCGAGTTACAGCATCTTACAATACCAAAGTGCATGAACAGAGAAGAAGTCGATGAAGGCGCTGAAAGACCTCATCAAGGAAAAAGCTGGCTCCTTCAATGATATTAGAGACATTTGTCTAATTGCCATATTCTGTGACTTTATATATTATTGTATCGATGTCGGGTTATAGGTTGTCGGGTTAAAGTCCGTTCTGTCCGTTCCGCCCTCTAGTCGCTCGAGCCTGTCCGAAGTCTCCGTGCTCGCCATGCGCCTGATACCCTCTCGAGCCGAAAATTCAGTGCGTACCCCACTCGTCAGGCGCTCGATACCCGCTTGAGCCAAAAATCCAGTGCGTACCCCGCTTGCCTGACGCTCGCTACCCACTCGAGCGAACGCAGGGTTTCTCTGAAAACCCTCCGTCCACCCGCCGCGCGCTCAAGCTCCACTCGAGCACTGGTGCAACGGGCAAAAATTTTTGAACAATTTTGTGCACCCTCTATAAATACTGGACTAAGGTTTTTAAAATCCTAACAATTCTGGAGAGATTATTTTCGTGCCTCCTTGAGAAGAAAGGTCTCTTGTGCTTCAATATTATTGTACCTCTTGAGAAAACTAAACACTACAAAATTACTCTTCATGCTCAAACAAGTTTTCTCACCAACCTTCTTTCACCATTGAAACATTGCCTTCTACCTTCATTTGGAGACGTTGATCTGTGAAGAAGGAAACTCGTTCATAGTTGGAAATTCAAATGGCACGAGATGGAAGATTGACGTGAAGACCGAAAGGTGTCTGGTTCCGTTGCCACGGGCAAATCTAAGGAGTTCCTTGGTAGGGATCAGGTGACAGGAGTAAGTCGGCTAGGTTAGCGCGTCGTTACCACCCGGTTTGTAAGTTGATTTTCATAGTGCATTGCTTCCCAGGCCGTTGAAGCCCGGAGTGTTTTTCTTGATTACCGTGGGTATCGAGTTTTCACTTCGTCACCAAAAATTGTGTCTTTATTATTATTACTCATTGTTATATATATTGTGCATGCTTGTTATCTCGTTAGCATCTAGTATTAAATATCTTTTACGTGTATTAGATATTTATTTCTACTTCTTCCGCTATACTTTTAACGGGGTCGAAACTTAATTGTTTACGTTAGCACCAAAAAGTGCTTTTTCAAAAGAGAATAAGAAAAATCGATGGCCGCTGTTTAAGTCTCTAGTACAGGCCAAATGGGAGCTTCTTTCGAAGGGGTAGACTCACCTCTGGCACCAGCGGCTCTCAATAGGAAGTTGAAAAGAAAGTAGAGGCCTCTGCAAATAAATGAGCCTTCTGCCTAGGCGCTCGAGCGTCAATGTAATATCTCAATTTCCAAACTTAGTAATTAAGGTTGTATAATTAGATTTTGGCTTAATTAATTTATAATAAATTATCTCAGTTGCCCAAAAAATTATCTAAGAATAAGAATAGTGGACCGGCAGTGTAATGTATCGATTTTTGAAGATTTTTGATAATCAAAAATATTAAGCTACGAAGACTTTGAGTAGCTTATAAAAATTGGGATACGAAAATAGAGTCTGATCAACTTATATTGACCGGCTGATTGGGCAAAGGGATGAAATTTTGAAGCAAAATGTTGGTTGGCTTTTGAGAAAGCAAATTTTGGACAGATTTTGCTGGCTTGTTTTGGTGAGCACTTCACCAGGCTGCTTGAAGTTAAATTTGCCGGACATCTTAAGATACAGGCCTGCTTTTAAAGTTAAAATTTGTCGGACAGCAGTTGAAGAAGTAATTGTTGGGCAGCTTGAAGCTAAATTGCTGGACTGCTGACTAGACAGCTTGTGAAGACCAAAACTGCCAGACTGCTTTTAAACAAACCTGCTGGACTGCTGATGTGGAAAATTTGCCGGACAGCTTTGCTTGCTTCTAATACAAAATTCTGGGCAGCATTTTGAAGCGAAAAATTGCCGGACAGCTTTGCTGGCCCGCTTTGAGGACTAATGCTGGGCAGCTTTGAGGATGGAATTCCGGAGACCACGAACAATTTTTCGGAGACAAATTTGAAGGATAATTTTTGGAGATGATTAAGTTTTTGAAGACAATTTTTAAAGACGATTGAGTAAGTTTTTGGAGATGATTTTCAGAGACCAAAATGAATGTATAATTCTAGAAACCACAAGATGCTTTCCAGAGACCATGTGGACGAATTTTTGGAGACCAAGATAATTTTCGAGGATCAGGAAGATAATCCGAAGATGACTTCTAGAGGCACTTAAATAAGTTTTTTGAGACCTTTTTCTGGAGACAATTAAGAAGGTTTCCAGAGACGATTTCTGGAGGCGCTTGAGAAGATTTCTGGAGAAGATGATTTTCGGAGGCGATAATTGTGAAGACCATGAGAGGAATTCTGGAGAGGAATTTTGGAGAGGAATTCAAAAAGAATTTTTTTAAGTATGATGTAAAGGATAGAGTTGGTAAGTCTATCAGAATAAGGATTCTAAGTAGACGATAATCATAATCAGTGTAAGCCCATACTCTGCTTCCAACCACTCCGCTAACCTTTTAGAAAGGAAAGGGAGGAGTGAGAAAAGAAGTACAAAGTAGTTAACTTACCCTACTTACTATCACCAACCCTAATGCCTATAAATATTGAATATGGGGATTAGGATAGAGGATTGGGGTAATTCTTAGGTAAAATCCCGAAGGACTTCAGGCCAGATCTAAGTAAGAAAATTCATAGATTTGATTCCAGGAAAGCGTACCCTACGTTTATGATAAAATTTACATTTAAAATCTATTAAATAATATTGTTGTTATATATCTATCTGAAGCATGATAAAGTAAATTACTTTCTACCCATTGTTACTACTTACGAAGAACTTTGATCAGTTGCATGTTTTAAGATGTCCGGCTATTTGTTGATTTGCATGAGTTTAGTTAATTTGTATCTTTGAAGAAGTTTGGTCATAAGCATGTCGAAAGAGTTCAGTTATTATGCAAAAAGATGTTCGGTTATTTAACGCATCGCTTTGGATTTTGGATCTCATGGTTTATGGAATTGGATTTGATGGTCGAGAGTTGCAAGCCTTAAATGTAGCGGTTTTATTGGTCAACAGTGACGGACCTTAAATGTAGCAATTTTATTGGTCAAGAGCTACAGACCTTAAATGTAACAATTTTGTTGGTCAAGAGTTACGGATCTTAAATGTAGCGTTTGATGAGATATGATATAGGATATAATGGCCGAGAATTGTAGGCCTTAAATGTAGCGGTTATGGACGACCGAGAGTTACAGGCCTTAAATGTAGCGGGTTTTCAGCATTTGGTCTTGAATTGGCAAATATCTTGGAATGTATTCGCATGAAAATGAATTTGGTCTCTGTTTTGAGATTTCCTGTGCTTTATGCTTTATGCTTTAAATGCATCCTAATATCATGAATATGCCTCTTGTTATCATGAATGACATTTGTTTGAAGTTATATATTTATGCATATGGGTACCTTGCTAGGTTTTTTTTAGCTCACTCTATTTTTCAAGTGATTATGAGTTTATGCCGGACGAAACAGAATGAAGTAGGAGAGACCAAATAGGTAGAAGACTGATCGAGAATTAAGCTGCAGTGCATGAGTAATATTGATGTAAAAATCTTTGGGGTTCTTTTGGAAAATTTTGTAAAACGGTTCTATTATATAAATTAATGGATAAATTAGACACTTTCGTAAAATTTTATATTTTGTGGAATTTTGGTCTTTAGTGGCATATCACTCGCCTTCATTTTGTGTTATAATCGATCAACCATGTTTTTTGGCCAGTTAAATTAAGGATTGACCAATGACTTTGGTGGCCAACTTATGAGTCCAGCCATCGCGATCCTGTGCATGCAGCGTGTAAAAAAAAAAATTTTTTGTCCACCCATAATAAATATATTTGTATCCGGAGACTTTTTGTCTCCACCGGAGACGTTCGGTATGTATCTGACGGCGGCCTTATAGGGTAGAATATGGTCGGTCCATCATAGTTAGGAGGCCTCGGTTGAGTCCTCCTTCGATGACGATGAAGCTACCATCGACTAGCTAGTTGGTGCAAAGAGGCCGTCGGTGAGGATGGGCCCAATTCCTACTCCTTCGACCCAAACGTCTTGAACCGTCGGATCTGATGAAGGCTATGAGCCCTTGGAGTTTGCTACTATGGGCAACCCTTAGGCAGAGTAGGAGATGTGCCCTATCTCAGCTCCAACCATTACTTCATATAAGAGCTAGCCATCCTTCCATCTTCATCCGAGGAGTCGACGCTTGATCTTCCTACCAGCTTTGGTTTCTTAGATCAGCGATACTTAATCTGGGGTGGTTGAGGAGGTGCCTTAAGTCGAGGTTCTGGATGCCAGTATCCTAGAGGTGGCCGTCCCAAAACTTCCTAATGAGGTTACTGAGGAACCTTCTTCTAAGCCCCCAGTGCCCGAGGCTAGAGATGAGGACGAGGTTGAAGGAAGAGTTAAGATGGCAGATGTGCCACGCTTAGAGGCCCTTGCGTCCGAGGCTGAGGGGGAGGCAGTATCCGAGGGAGCAGTCGGAGCATCTAGTTTCGAGCCCCCGGCACTTGAGGTTCATGAGGAGGTTTTTGCCGAAAGAGTTAGTGAAATGATCAAGGTGGCCGCTGCAAAACCCTTGGAACCAAAAGTCTAAGAAGTTATAGAGGTTCCCACTAATGAGGCTCCCACAGGGAACTCATCCTTCATTAAGGTATTGGCTGAGCCTCTTTTGAGTTCTTTTATTATTTGTTTTACAGTTTCTAACTTGTTCTTTTTTTACAATTTTAAGAATTGGCACATTGTCTTATCTCTACTGCTGACCGCCTGTCTCAAAGCTATATTGAAAAAGAGAAATTCATGGCCTTAGAGGAGATGTTTCTCATCTTGAACACAAGTTGTTCCAGATGAAGTAAAAGTACGCTATTCTTCGTGACCAGAACTTTAGGCTAGAGAGTGAGTTTTGGACCTCCATCAGTCCGAATGATATTAGGAAGGTAATGGAGTACAAACATTGGGACGATATCGAACTTTGTCGACACATTATTGAGATGGTGGTTCCAAGCATTTCCATTTTCATATTTCATCCAAGAAACGCCAGTGCTCGTAATAAATCAGATGTGCTATAACATCCATGGGATGATGTGGAGTCTTGAGAGCCACTACCGGAGATCTCACAACCTCAAAATGATCCTCCCATGGAATAAAATATTGTATCTTGTACTTGTACTTTTTTTATAAAGGAATAAAATTATATTGTGAAGATTGTGCTCATTTTATCTCTCTATTTATTATTTATGCATCTATAAATATATACTGCCCGGGCATTATAGACTTAATTATCGGGCTCTTCAGGTAACTTAAGTCACTATCTACTTGTGGCTACTGACCCTTGGCAATGCCAAAGGGCACCACAGTTTTAATGTGTCTAATTTAAGTTTTTGGACCATGTTGGCTGATAATACTATCTCCTTGAATTAGAAGCCTTCGCATTCATGCTTTAAGGAAATCCCATAAGTTTTTAACCTTCAACCTCATGAGGGCCGCTTAGTATCGTGACCAAATTTTACAATCCGGCCTTGTTACGGCCACTCAATAACATGACCGAGTTTCGTTTACCACCAAGTGATAGTTTGAGGTATACGTAAAGGGGTCTTACCTGATTTAGGGGTAGCCTAGGTCATATAATTTTTTTGAAATGGCAAACAAGTATTCATGTGAATAAAGAATAATCATTTTATTGATAAAATATAACACATTTTACAAGCATTTCGGATAATGTGTGCTAACTTTACCTGGGTCAAACGTATATTTACTGATAATATTTCTTGAGATGAGAAGCATTCCATGTCATAAGAACAAGTTTGTCATTCTAAGTATGTAACTTATACATCTCATTTTAAAGAATGGCTAATACAAGGAAAAGCCTTTCCCAATTTAGTGAGAGTTTGTTTCGGCTGGAATTCTTACTGGTCGCTTCAATAATTCAGAGGACTAAATCTCCCACTTCAAATTGGCACACTTTCATCTTCTTGTTATAATATCAGACAATCCATTACTGGAAAACTGCCATCCACAAGCGTGCCATGTCCTGATCCTCTTCAAGTTGGTAAAGATTTTTCTAAAGTTTCTAATTATTGTTGATTGTATCAAAACATTCGACCCAGAGATTGGACAGTCCGACCTCTATTGGAATGACAGTCTCGGTCCCATAGCACAGGCTAAAAAGTATCTCACGGGTCGGCTCTTTGGGTATCGTCCTGTATGACCATAATACAAATGAAAATTCGTCCACCCATAAGCCCCCAATACTTTCAAGCTTCGTTTTTAAACCATATAGTAGTGTGTGGTTGGTAACCTCTACTTGTCTATTGGCTTGTGGTTGGCTATAGAGGTGTGAACCAACCTTATCTTCAAGTTAACACAATATTTTGTGAACCACTTGTTTACTATGACTTCTAGAACACCAAATCTACATACAATGTTCAGAGGGACGAACTTCGTTACATTTTGTTCAATGATCTAAGTTAGAGGGATGGTCTCGACCAACTTCATGAAATAGTCAATCCCGATAATCATAAACTTTCTTTGTTCGAACACAACTGGTAGGGGTCCTAGGATATTAAGCCCCTATTGTGCGAATAGCCAGGGTGGCTACGAGGCTCAGAGGCCTGAATGTGGTTGATGGGTGAAGTTCCCATAAATTTGGTAATTCTCATATTTGTGTACAAAGTCTATGGCGTCATGCTTTATGGTGGGTTAGTAGTGACCTTGCCACATAAGTTTGAAAGTGAGGTTCTTTCCCCCAACATAGGATCCACAAATGACGAGGTGTACATCTCTCAACGCGAAGTCGGCTTCTTCTGACATGAGACACCGTAACTATGAGATGGAGTACCCACGTCAGTACAACTTCCCATCTATGATGGTATACTAATCTGCTGCCTTTTTCACACGCTTGACCTCATCCGAGTTTTCTAGTAGTATGTCGTTAGAAAAATATCTTCTATAGGGAGTTATTCAACTTTCTATATTGGCTATCTGTATCATCTCTAGCTCTGAGTCATCTATGCTAGAAATTCTAAAGGCTTCACGCATTTCTCATGCGTACTGCTTAGGGTTCTCAATTGCTGCGACCCTTACTAGTCGGTTTGCTTTTCCTTGGGATGTGGATCACCTCCATACCGTCGAATACCACTACCAAGCTTCGGACTTTAGAGAGATACTTAAAAAGTTGATGGTTGGAAGCCTCAAAACTTCCTCGTAATTGGTTGATGACTAAATCTGAGTCACTTTAGACAATCAGGTTCTTAGCCAAACACTCTTTGGCCAATCTAAGTCTGGCAAGCAACACCTCATACTCTGTGACATTATTGGTTGCAAGAAATTAAGTATTTTATTTCTGACCCATTAGGAGTTCTTAAGACCACATTGACACCACTTCTTGATTGTATTAAAGATCTATCCATGTGCAAGATCCATGCCAGAGCCCCTTACTGATTGTCAATCTCAACGATGTCAAGGGTTTCCAGAGTTTGAGTTGTTTCAACAATGAAGTCTACCTGAGTCTGGCTTTTTAGGGCTGGCTTCAGTCGAAACTCCACATCAAATTTGTCCAACTCAATGACCCATTTGATAAATCACCCTAATATGTCCGACCTCTACAATATTCCTTTTAACGGCTGATCTATTAGAATAATAATTTTGTGAGTCTAGAAATAAGGATGAAATTCTTGAGCAGAATAGACAAGTGTTAGAGCCATCCTTTCAGCATGAGAGTATCAGGTCTTTGGGTCAGTTAAGACCTTGCTGACATAATATACAGGTCATTATCTGTCGAACAGTTGTCAGATCAAGACCGAGCTCAAAATGTCAAAGACTATAAGGTATAAATATAGCTCCTCGCCTTCTTGAGGGAAAGTAAGAAGTGGTGGGTATAAGAAATACTCCTTCAATTCTCAGAACACGACTTCACAGTCAGTCATCTACTGAAAGCCGACAGCCTTCATTCCCTCAAGGCTTTGAAAAAAAGACAAGTATTTCTCTACTGACTTGGCTAAGAAACAAGAAATCGCTACCAGCCTCCCAATGAGCTTCTGGATTTCTTTCATGGTCCAAGGTGGGTTCATGTCGGGGATAGTCTTTATTTTTTCAGGGTTCGCCTCAATCTCTCATTGTGAGATGGTGGAGCCTAAGAATTTTTTCGAGGTCACCCCTAATGCACACTTAGTCGAATTAAGTTTCAACTAGTGCGTTCGGAGGACACTTATAGCCTCGTCCAGCTCACGAATATGGTCATCGGTTGCTCTACTTTAGATGAGCATATTGTCCACGTACACTTCCATACTCTGCCTAATCTGGGCTTCGAACATCTTTTTGATAAGTCACTAGTAGGCAATACCAGCATTCTTTAGTTCAGAAAGTATGACTTTATAACAGTATATCTCTTAGTTAGTCATGAACGACGTGTACTCCTCGTCTTCTGAACTTATTCAAATCTGATTGTAGCCCGAATATACGTCCATGAAACTCAATAGTTCATGACCAGCTGTTGAGTTTACGAGCAAGTTGATCCTCAATGGTGGAAAGCTATCCTTAGGATATGCTTTGTTGATGCCAGTGAAGTTGATATATATCCTCTACTTTCCATTACTTTTTTTTAACCAGGATCACGTTAGATAATCAATCCAAATATTGAACCTCCCTGATAAATCCAGCATGGAGCAACTTTTTTACTTCTTCACGGATAATAACCAATTTTTCAAATGAATGATTCTTTTGTTTCAGCTAGACAGGTTTATAATCGAGGTCTAGGCTCAATTTATGGACCATTACTTCAATCAGTATTCTTGGCATGTCAGCGGATATCCAAGCAAAAACGTTGGAATTCTGTTAGAGAAAATTGATAAGCTGGCTTCGGAGGGTTCTGGCAAAAAATTTCCAATTTGAATAGATTTATGTAGATCATTGGGATCCAAGGGATTTGATCTGTAGATTCCCCAGACTGGGCTTGTAACAAGGTGGTCTCATCACGTAAGTTGAGGTCCTTGATTGGTTGGCTGAGGGATATCTGAATGACTTGGGACAAGTAATATATCCGCCTAGTCATTTGATCGCCAATGACCTCTCCTAAGACATATGGAATGGGAAACTTTATTTTTAAGCGTGGGATCGAGCTCATTTCCCTAAAAGCAGTTAGATAGAGATGTTCGAGGATAGCGTTATAGACCAATGAAAGGTTTACTACTAAGAAAAAAAGTACCTTGAATACGATCCTCAGATAAGTCCTCAACGTGAATTCTACCTAGACGACCTCCTGAATGGGTACCAACTCATTGCCCAATCCGTACAGAGATCCATTAGTGGGTTTCATTTAACTTCTCATTAAAACCACTTCAAAGTACGCATCAAAATAAAGCAAATTTTTAGAACTTTTATTATCAACGAATGCTCATTTTAGCTAATAATCTACATCACCATCAGAAATGAAAGCAGATACAACAAATGGATCAGAATGAGAAGAGGATACATGAGTCATATGTTCGTTACTAAAACTAATAACATCATTCCTAACTCCTACCCTGGGTTTCTTACATCCAGTGGCCACATTTGGTCAATCCAGGGTGACATTCTTCATTGGTTGTGTTGCCACTATATTGACTACCCTGACTGCCACTCAGTCTCTTGACTGCTCGGCTTCATCCCTGTCTGCTCCTCCAGAGGCTTATCTAGGTCTTTGTAGAAATCAGGTGAGGTAAACTTTTCAGATTAGGTCTTTAATCTCCTTTTACAGTGTTTGACAATCTTCAATACTGTGACCCCTGCACTGATGGTTGTTTCAATACTTTAATTGATCCCCTCAATTCAGATTGTTCACTGTCTTCGACCATTTAAAAAAAATTTTATTCCGAATCTACATCAAGTTATTGGTACAAGAGTCATTTAAAGGAGTCAAGTTTAGGGACCTGAACTCCCTTCGTGCTGTTGGTTCTACCTTCGACTGCTTTATGGGCCCACAAGAGCCCACATGGTCCCCATTCTTCCTCTTTTCATCCACTGTCCCCCAGTAAAAATCGCCCACATGCTTCGGTAATTTTTCTTCATTGGCCTCATTGGCCGCTATAAGTTCAAGTAATGGCCTCGACCTCCCAAAATGTCTGCGGGTCCTTATGGGCCACATATTTGAAGAAGTCCCTAAGCTCTAGGGTCGATATAAAGGTGCTCAGTTTTACCTCATTAGTGAGCTTAGGTATCTTCCATGTCTTGGTCATGAACTGAGTCTGGAAGTTCTTCAAACCTTCATTTTACCCCTACTTGATACTGGTAAAGTGCCATGGTTGCTTCTTTTCCATTTGATTGGAGGCAAACTGTGACAACAAGCCATTAGCTAGATCCTAAAATGTCCAAATTGAGTTAGACTGAAACCAATAGAACCAAACTCGAGCATTCCCTTTGAAAGTTAATGGAAAGCACAGACACATTGTGGCCTTATCCAGGCTTTAAGAGCTCAAAAGGATGTGAAAATGGTCAAGATGGTCCATCAAATCAATACTCCTATCGTAAGGATCTAGGGCTGGCATCTTGAATTTGTGAGGGAGTAGATGTGTACGGATCTCCATCATGAATGGTAATCTCCGCAAATCTACAATCTGTCTACGAACATCCCCTCCGAAAATATGTTACCATATTTTTTCAACTTTCTCCGCCATTTGAGGAGGGGCTGTCATCCTCTTCTCATTGATGAAGATTCTTAATTCCAAAAGGTTCTGTGTAATATGAGAGGTTGAGCGGCTCACAACCTTCAATGGGTGTGAACTATGAGAGGCTACTCCATGGTATGAGGGCTCCCTATCATCATGGGAGTAATAAGGGTTTTGCCTTTCGGGTCGTGTAACTTAAGCTACCCTCTAGGCACGTCGGGACCCTATTACTTGAGGCAGCTTGGATCCCAAGATCTTTAGGCTGATGGCCCTTCTCGGTGGGGTGCTTCTTTCCCCTCTTCCTTCGCTTGGATGTCGTTATTTGGGAGACGGAAGATGGAGCCTCCTTCAACCGCTCATCAAATTGTGTATAAATAGTTTGAACGGCCTTCGAAATGTCATCCATCCTCATTGCAAGTGCACGCACCCAGGGGTCGGGATGACTATCCACATTATTGCCCATAGGAGGGGAGTTTTCACATAATGTGGCGTCTCTGA
>JAODPA010058785.1:0-34692 GCA_025585075.1 Nepenthes mirabilis
TATTTAAAAATAAACATGTCCAAATTTAAAGAAAACCACGTTCATCTTTCTAAAAACTAAAACCCCCACGTCCCGAAGCCGTGAATTTCTAACTTCTCCCAAACAGACCGTGAAACTTCTTTTTTGCTGTGTTTCCACTTCCAACCATTTCCCATTAGTCACGAAAGAGAAAAACAAATCATTATCAAGACACCCTCTTAAAATTCCAATTACAAGAAAAATCAAGTCCAATCGTACCAACAATAAGCATTTCCTATGCATTTTCTTTCATCTCCTTCCCCTGAATAAATTAAAAAAAAAGCCCACAAAAACAAGACTTAAAATCAAGAAATAGAAATTTTTTTAAAAAAAGGGTTACTTACTAAATGACCATGCAGATGAAATTGCAATGCCAGCCGGTTCACGCGCTAAAACACTGGTTTTGATGCTCCCCCTCCATTTCAAGACCACGGCAGAGACGACAATGGCGGCATTTTCTTTTTCCTGTCTCTATATAATACTCAAAAGTATAGAACACATGGATGAACATCAATATTCTACAACATAGATGAACACTGGAGCTTTCTACCTTAATTCGCAACAGATAATAGCCTATACATACATTGCAATTTCTTTATTTTACATGGGACAAATTTCCTTACACTACAGGGTATTTCTACATCATTGTATTCCCAATCTTATTAGATCTTCACCGCAGCAGTTTGTACACGTATTTTGAATTGGCGATTTTTTTTTTTTCTGGCGTTAAAATGCTCATCGGAGACGCCTACATCTTACAAATATGAAATACTATTGTAATCAATTCAACCGGGCTTGATTATTATGTAAGGGTGTAACAAATTGTGTACTTGAACGAGTGATTGATCCTTGCGAATTTGTTGAGTTATTGGTCGATTGAACGAAGCTCCCAGTTGCCCTCGCCATCGATCAGCCGCAATTCCAATCTATGGAATGGTATTAAAGCAGGACGCTGCAGCAACGAAGCACCAAAAGAGGAAAAAAAAAGAAAAAGAAAACATGATTATGATAAAAAGAACAAGCACAAATAAACTGAATCGGCTAACTTGGATTAGTATGGCATACGAATCAGAACTGAGGAAAATTCATGAATTGTAATTCACCAACTACAAATAAAGTTTTAAATAAGCTCAAAGCAAATAAGATCACCACATAATCGTGCCTCACGATGAAGATATGCAGAGCTATTATAAGTCAGTGAGATGCTACACCGTATTAAATAGACACGAAATTCAGATTTCACATGTCAATCTTGGTTCTTGAAACTAAACAGGTTACATACCTGCGAGGAAGTGATGACAGTTATGCCTAGATCACTCGCTAGCTGATACAGGTGTTCTTCTACATCAATACTAGTAGCACTATCATCAAAACATTCCGTGAGAATAAAGGCAATGAGCAATCATATAGTTTTCCCCAAAACCAAAAATAAAAAGAAAAGAAAATTAATAGGAATAAAAAAGAAAAAATAATAAAGGGTATTAGGGGGTAGAGAGAGAGAGAAAGAGAGAGAGGAGCTTGCTACGTACTTGGTGCATTCATCAAGAATCCCAAATTTAGGCTTGTGGAAGAATAAACGTGCCTTGGAAAATACAGAATTTTATGTCAGATAAACTGATAGAAGAAACTAAAACCTTTCCATGGAGTTCAAATATTATCCACATATGGTATCCTGAAGTTTCTGCAATAAGTAGGGCTTACCATGCCCATTCGCTGCTGCTCTCCGAGAGATAAGACATTTTCCCAATTCTGATTGGCATCCAATCCACCTTCTCGTTCCAACAGATAAATCAGCCGGACATTTTCTAGAATGGTCTTTAATTGTGTGTCCAACACACTGGTGGTATCAACTGTCTCTGGACCTGAAAATCAATGTATGGAAATCCCCGAAAATCAATTTTTCCATAATTTCATTTCATCATATGAAATTTTTTTTTAGAATCGCAGAGAAAATAGGCTTATCAAGTTTCAAGATTACAAGGCATGAAACTGGGATAGTTGAAAAGTGCAGAAAGTGGCACCCACCCATTTTTCTGATCAAATGCTGCTAAAAATTGGAATAAATATCAGCAATTTCTATCATATTTCTGTCTTCATACCAAGCAACCAACAATGGTAATATAGGTAAAATGTAAAATATAATATGGAAAGTGGTAAATTTTTATCAAACTTAACTACTAGGCTCTGGGCTTACTAATGCCAGGTCTGTGTTCAGACCGAGAGACAACATAAAGAGTTAAAAAGGTTAACTTGGTCCAAGGACAGTGCAGCAGTTAGCAGACTCTCTGTCTTATACACTAGGATAAAGCTATTTTCTCCAAACGTTCTGCTTTGCTGATAATCCCTAAGTAATTCTGGGAATGCTGCCCATTTGGACCCATCACCCATGAAATGTGACCACTGGATCCCAATGGTTCCTCCTCTGTTTGTCGTACCAAAGCTGTCACTGGAAGTAATTGCTCAATATCATCCATTTCTGATAGCCAGATTTTCTCAAAAAGTTCCTTTGTTCAGTATGAGTAATGATATGAACTGCGAAAGCATGTCAGATTCTATAATTCCATGGTACCCTGTTCATCATCCTGGTTTTAGATCATTTGACTTCTGGTGACAAGCTTACAGCTGCTAATAAAAACCAACAGCTGCTGTCTCCAAAAGGCAATAGCCCCTAACATCATTTTTGAAGTGATTTCGGATCTTTCAGGTGCATTTCTGCGAGGTCACCATATTGAATGCAGCATTATTCAATTCCTAGAGTTGCCTGCAGCTGCTCTATGGTTTTGGATCTCCAGTTGCACATTGGACCCAGCATATGAATGTTGGAAGGAACTCTATGCAGGTACAACTTCTACACGGTTTAAAAATTGTACAAGATCAGGACTGCTTCCTGGAAAATGGTGCTTTCCATGAAATTCCTTTCATATATGGCTTGATCTTGATTGAGATGAACTACACCTTGCACAAGAACCATTTAGGAAAGGATTGTGGATTGTGCATCTTTCATTTCATAAGGATAAAAATTTAGGCCGCATCTGGAAAGATTTTATTATAGGATGATGAGATTAACCAGCTCAGTCCTAAACCAGTTGCACAGCAACTAAAAACTAGCTCACCAATTTCAGTATCAAGGGAAAACCTCACAACTAAGCAGCAAAATACTGCTCAACTTTAACGAAATGAAAATTCAATTGTTTGCAAATCAGCAGTGGAAATGGCTTGAACTGATCCTAGAACCAAACAGGCCTACACCTTCAACCCCCCAAAAATAAAAAAGGACCACATCAGGCCTTTAGGAAATTCCGAGCATCATTTTAATTGAGGGTTTGGACACAACAACAAATGACATCTCACTAATGATCAATCTTTTAACCCACTGGACAAAAAAGGATGGCATGCATTATGCAGTCAAATACTTACATTAATATCACAAAGTTATAACAAACTCAAAAATGCATTGGAAATTACACTAGGATAACCTATTTTGATTGATTGACATTGCTAATTCTTAGTTGTACCGAGGGAAAGAAGAGCTGAAGAAACTTCATCACCTTTATGCATAGTGAGTGCCCTTAATTCTGCTTCCACTTGAGAGAGAGGGTATATAATTTGATCTCTTAAGGTCCCTAGGCAAGTGTATGGTCCTTGAGGAACATAAAATACTCCACAACCTGAATCAACCCCTTTGTCATAAAGTTGATATGGTGCAACAAGTCTTCCTCTTTCAATAGGCCATAGACCACGAAGTACTCTGAATACTGAACTTTTGCCACTCCCATTTGGACCTAGGCAATTGGGAATTTGTTAGCTATGAACTTGCAAAATGAAAAGAAAAACTTCTAGCAAAATGTGGCCCATCGCACAAGGATCCTCACAATGCTAGCATAGGAGAGGGAAGAATGTGCATAACATCCCCCCCCCCCCCAAATGCAGAGAGGTCATTTCGGTGATTTGAACCTAACACTTCTAAATCACAATGGAACAATTTTACCATTGTGCTTAGGCTCACCCTCTAAAGGATATTAAGAATAGGTTGAATATTAAATAGATCCCAACCAGTAACAAGGAGGCTTTTTCCTCGTTCAATGTCACAAGTCAACCGTCTAGCCAACAATTTCTGAGTTGGGGTAACAATATCGGCATTAGAAAAGGAAATGATATCATCCGAGCAGTCAATGCTCCTCTGCACCATCGATGAAGTAGCCACTGACTCATCTGCATGAATAACTCAATCAGCTCAAATTGATTACTACTTAGTAAACAGTAGTAGTAAGAGAGAGTAGAATCAAGCAGTAGTATATCATTAAGATGATTGTAAGCTTCATAACTTAGGTAAATCAACAAGAAGTTATACATAATAACTCTAAATTTATATGTGGAAAGCATATTGACAAAGGTCGAGTGGAAGACTTCCACATGGACCTATTAATAATCCTCTATTTATGGATATACTTGATAGATAAATATTACAGTGAATTATAAGGATCTGGCATTAATTTTTATTCTTAACAGACACAAAGTTTCTTAGGGGAGTTGTGATTGAAAGTAAAGGAGTCCAATTCAATTTAATCTAAAATCTATAATTAAATCTACAGCGAGGCAAAATAAATGTGACTCATCTAAAACGGAGTGTTTTGTACCTTACTTTAAGTTTACAAATTGGGTAGGGTAAATTAACAAGAAAAATGTGGAAAGCATATTGACAAAGGTAGAGTTGTAGGCTTCCATATGGACCTATTAGTAATCCTATATATGTGGATATGCTTGATAGATAAATATTACAGTGAATTACAATGATCTGGTATTAATTTTTGTTCTTAACAGGCACAAAGTTTCTTAAGAGAGTTGTAATTGAATAAAGGGGTCCAATTAAATTTAATATAAAATCTATAATTAAATCTGGGGTGGGGCAAAATAAGCAACGGTTATTGACTCATTTCCAACGGAGAATGTTTCATACATTACATTTACAAATCGAACAGGGTATGATATGTTGACAAGCTGGTGTGAAAGGCCTGCAAAGAAGAGAGATAGAGGGGAGGGATGACATAGGAGGAATTGAGATGAAGAATCAGAAGTATTAGGGACAAGACAAAAAGTCAGCGGAATTCAGGGTGAGAAGAGGAAATAAGGGATTTATTGAGGTGAGGAAATTAGGGTTAGAAATGAGAAGTCAAATCTATAATTTTACCAGATCATGAACAATCCCAATCCCCAATACATAAATCTTTATAGAAACATATAATTCATTGCACCTAATTATACTGATATGAAATCGAGTATAACAACTAGTTCAGCAATGCAAAATCAATTATCTAATAAAATAACAAAACCTGAATTCCTATCTCCTACAAACCCAATTGAAGTACTAGAATACAAGATTAGATTAATTTCCCAGAGAACAACCAAGTTATAATATTTCCATCTTCTCAATTTTTTTTTTTTTTGTTCTGGGTCACTCTTTCCAATCCTTAGTGCTAATTGGTAAAATGTCCCCCTTTATTTTCTCCTTTAGTGGGTATTGAATTTAATAATTGGTTCCCTTTCCAAGAGAACAGTAATGCTATTTCGGCAGTGCTGGGATTTCAATTGGCATAAATATAATTGACCTATGTGGATAATATGCATCTTGCTCATTAACTTTAGTGCTATGTCATGAAAACTGCTCTCTTATTAGAATAAAAATGTAGAAGGACCACGATAACATGAATTGGTACACCAAAAATATATACAAGACATAACAGGTTATCTACAGAATGTTTGGAGCCTTGGAAAGTGTATACAACATTCACAAAGACTGGGGGGGGGGGGGGGTTCGGAGGGATTGGGCTAATCTATCAAACAATCCCGGTGTACTTCATGCATATGAAGCCTCCTCCTGTATTATGCTTCGGTAAGACACATTCTTTGAAAGTCATTGACGCTAGCTCATTTTATTTGTCAGGGTAATCGCCCCATCAAAGCCAATTTCATTTACCTCAGATGGCTAATAGCAGATTTTCCACCGGCAGCCCTTTCCTACCATCCATCTACAGTTTCACTCCATCAATTATTGTAAAAATTAAGAGAATTTAGCTTTTACTGAGCATCTATAATCCTCTGGGAGTATTGATATTGCTGAAGTCACTTGTGTTCTTAATAGAAAAAAAAAAAGTAGTGTAATCAGTGATACGCTTCTATAACTAAGAATATAATGCTGGCAGACAGGCAATACTCTGTGGATGTAATGAAGGTATGAGGAGGAAAGGCTGATTAATACATGGGGATCAAACCAATCCTGCTGCACATCTGACAAAATGCTCCAGTTGCCCATTACAGAAACAAAGTATTTTATCCTGTCCAACTTTTTGTTTCTCTTCATTCAAACAATCGAAGTGATATCGAGCATAACCAGTGCCACCCATAAGATTCTCACCTTTCTACTCTTTCCAGTTCCCAGATAATTGGTGGATGCAGATGGTTCATTTATCAGTAAATCAAGAAGAATCATGGGAATGCCATTTCAGAGAGGTGGCATCCTGAGTAGAACAAAATGATCCAAAATGGTTTTATTAGTTGATTCACAAGCAATATGTACTTGTGTTTGGATTATAATGAGGGGAGGAATAATGTTGTGACAGGGATTTGCTAGCTCCTCTCTAGTTATCAGGTTCAACAACCACATCTTGCGTATGATTTCAACATGACAACTCTTCATGACAAATGAAATTTTGTATACCATCTTTCAGGTTGCACATACAACATTGCAAATGTGGTAGCTATGTTCCTCCCAGCCTTTCATGGCACCATTTGTTGACTACCCTTTCTAGCTTTTTTATACTAAAAAGGGGGAAATGCGGAACAATAATCCTTCCTGGTTATGTTTTATTTTCTTTGGAAGCCTGGGAGGGTTGTGCTAGACAGTCGGTTATTTGACTTACCTGTAAAGGTGGATAGCTGTTGTCTGCTTCCCCATGCCGTCTGCTGCGAGGGAATAACCAATAAGTTCATATTAAATGATCTTTTACCATAACCTTAAGAAACAATATTCTAACATATACTAGATAGTTTGAGGTAAATCTGATCAAAATTAGGTCACCCAATTGGTCTGATCTCACTAACCCAAAATTTTAAAAGATTTGGTCAAAATATATTAATATTATAGGTGACCATGGTCAAAATTATACCCGATCAATATTTTAGGTTGGGCATGGTCACGGCTGAAAATGATTAATTCCAGCCATCCCAACCCAAATTATGAATTTTAAATGTAAATATATATTTTTGATTTCCTTGAGTGACGACGCAATGTCAAACTCAACCCAATCCAAATTGACGGTCATAATTTTTTATCTAAATCCGGTCCAAGCATAACCTGAATCTAATTTTTATCAAGCCTAGTTCGGGGGTAATAGTAAATATGAAAAATATTTTTAAATAGTTATTTTTGAATAATTAGGAATAAAAAATGCTAGAGGGTGTTGGTATTATTTATTCTTTATTTTAAAGGAATAACAATTTCTTTTAAAATTGTTATTCCTATAACTGCAGCAACCAAACAGTTAAATAGTAATTTCACTAGAAATAATGTAGGAATGGAATTTCGATTCCATCCTACCCAACATGGTGTAAATGTGGTGCTGTAAAATTCTGAATATGACTACAAAATGTTTCTTTCTTTCTTTTCTCTTTTTTAACCTCTCCAAAGCCATCATCCTTTTCTTTAAAACTGACCTCTAAAATCTAAATATGCTCACATAAATTCAAATTTGCCTAAGCCTATTGTGTTACATGCACAACCGGCGACGACACCTGCAAATGAAGAAAGAAGATGAAAACAGAGAAGAAGAGGGGGGAAAGGGGAGAAAAGGCAGAGGAAGTAGAGAGACGTGAAGGAGAGGGAACAGAGGGAAGAGGAAAAAGGGAAGGTTCCCAAGGGAGAGTAACAAGGATAAGGGCAGAATAACTGAGAGGGAGAGAGAAAATAGCAGAGATGGGAAAACGGAAATAACTCTTCTTACCATTCACTGTAGTACCCGGTTACACATAGTAATGAGCCAACTAATTCAGTTGAAACCAATCAAAGTAACTAGCCACATGGCCCATAACTGAAAAACAAACCGTGAACTAAATAACAACCCAATTATGTAATATATTTAACTAATGACAAACATTTAACGGATTATTTAACTAATTGTATAATACATAATTCTTATAATATATTTAACTAATAAGGCCCGTAATATTATCGTCCCCATAAAAAAAAACCTTATCCTCAAGGTTGAAGGAGGAAAAATCCTGACGAATTTCAGCTATGGACTCCCACGTAGCTTCCTCTGAAGATTGAGATTGCCACTGAACAAATATTTGGAGAGTGATCCTTCCATTGAGTAGTGCCTTTCGAAACCCGATCAGCTGACGGGAAAACTGGAGCGGCTAAGATCCCCAGGATGGGGTGGGCAAATCAATAGGTGACAAGGAGGGGCTCCAAAACATTTTGTGAGCAGGGAAACATAGAACACATTGAGAATGTTGAGCAACTAGAATGCTCCATCCGGGTCTTTCCAGTTCAACAACTTTACTAGTCTTTCCATAACCAAGAAAGTCACTCCAATCTTTTGGAGGGTGTCATCCGAGAACTGTTCACTAGTTGCAGATTTTTGAAGAATTCTGGCTCCAATGAGCTGCTCGTCAGGAGAATTAGAAGCCAAGAGATCCATCTGTAAGCCATCAAAAATGCTTGCATCAAGACATCTTGAAGAGGCATCATAAAAGAACCTTCTGCTGGGAGCAGACCTGAAGATTCTAGGTCACACTCCCTTGTCACCTCTTCCAATAGGTTTCCATAGATTATCTTCAACTCCCAATAAGCCTTTTCAAGCAGAAACAGCAGAGTTTCTATCAAGGCCAAGGAGTAGAGGATTATCAATGTAGCTTCGGGGTTCCTCTTCTCACTGCTGTCTACTACCCCATAGTTGTGTTTGATGATCTTCATGCATGAGAGAACTACACAAGCAATTGCTGCTATAATCTGAAGCCAATGAAAAATCTTGCTGATATTCTTTGACAGGAAAATCCATGGAACAAGTGGAAGGAGTGAGGCATCTGAGCTATTCCAGCGCCTGGATCGCTGTCCTTTTATATTTAATTCCTCCAGCCTATCCCTCTGGGCTGCCAGAGTTTCAAATTTGTATGGATTAGGCCGTTCTTTTTCTTCCCAATCCTTCCTCTGTGGCCTAGGAGGTAAGCCCCATCCTGGCCGATCAAAAGCTGCAACAGGGCAACAAATTTCGCTTGCTATTGCCCCAACACATGCCTCCATGAGATTACTCCTCCACCAATTCCATGCACCAAGACAACACCAGACTGACTATTGGCATCTGGTTTAAAAGGATTCAAATCTCTGAGTTCATTTTTAGCAGCATCAGCAAGGTTCAGGGAAGGAATTTCAGTAGGCAGAACTGTTAAATCTGCAATATTATCGAACAACAGATCATACAAAGAACTGTGGAATTGATTACTAAGGCTCCTGTGTAAATGACACGGGGTCTTCGACAGAATACTTTCTAGCCTTTCAGTCCCTGGCGGTGAGCTAAAGTTATTATTGCATCCAATAAAGGTGGTTAATGGTAAGGAACGTGGAAAAGAACTAGGCAAGCTAAGCTTGTAAGAGAGAGTGAACCCCCAACAAGTGATGAATAAACTGTCAATGTTGGCAAGCGATCTAACTGGCAATGCATCTTCGTCACGGATCAACCCAAAAGGTTTTCTTCTTGCCTTGCTGACACTTTTGGGGATCTTTGTGGAAGGAATTGGAGACCGTGGCGCTTTTTGGTAAGCAGATAGCAAACGTTTACAATAAAGAACTGCTTTAGGGTCCACTCTATGAAATAGAAGTTTCTGCTGTGCCCTGCAGCTAGTTCGATAAGCAATCACCAGATGGCCAACAGCAAATACTGCCGATGAAAGAAACAAGACAGGAATCCCCCAGGACTTTTAATATGGAGTCTCCGCCTTGAGGGAGAATGTGAAGCGTCAGCATTGAAATGAAAGTCCACAGAGAAAAGACATGCCTTACTTGAAAGTAGTAGAATTAAGGAAATGGAGCATAGTATCACACTTCCAAGATATGGCCCATGTGAAAGAGCAGGACCCTCACATAGAGAATAGACGCCAGAGGGCTTGGTGCGTGATGGGTGATGAAAACTCGCCTATCTTGCATCCCAAGTCCACCAACCAATTTTGTCCCTCAATGGAGGAACTGATTTCTTTTCCAGGAGCCGAAATGTGTTGAGGAGGAGAAGTTCATATGGATAGTCAAGTTCAGTGGGGATAGACTCCACGGAATCAAAATAGTGGGACTGAAAGAATGGATGAAACTTCCCAACACTGGCCTTGACAACTTCTTGTCCAACACTACCACCAAACATAGCAGCCGTGGGATTCAAAACAGCCCCTGCACCCAAGGTGAAGTGTCAAAGCAAATTGTGGACAATCTCTCCCGGCCTTCTGCCGCTAGGATCCTTAAGTGCTTCTTGCTTAAGCGTCTCATCATCCACAACAGAAACAAGAGCAGGCTTGTCCATGTGTGGCTCCTCACCATCGATGTCAACAATAGTAAACTCAGGACCAAAATCACTGAAGACATTGCCAAAAAGGTCATGTATTTCAGATTATATGAAAGCTATCAAAGAAGAGTTGTCCAGTTCTTGCAACTATTAGACAGAAACAAGGGCACAAGTTTTCTTAAGGTCATCCTCTAAAAATACAAAATCGTTGGACAAGTCCGCAAATCCACAAATCCTTCATCGTGTAGTGCCCTCGACTTTACACCAGCGAAAATAGGGGTTTTGGCTGAGAACAATGGCATTTCGGGCTTTGGAAAATGAAGATGGGAGGCGATTTGGGTGTCTAATTAGGCATGAAGCATAACTGGTGGGGTTTGAGCAAGTTGGGGTAAATGAAGATCGAAAGCGATTTAGGTGTCTAGTTGTGACGGTAGCATTATGGGTAAGGCTTGGGTTGGAGTTTGAGGTTGAGGAATCACGGTCAAAGGCACCATGAATGAAGTGGTGGTTGGAAGCAACGGTGGAGGTTGGACAGCAACAAACGGAGAAGCTACAAATGGTGAAGGGGTCGGCAGCCATGGGGGGTTCGCAGACGAAATAGATTTTTGCTCGATTCTATTGAGCGATTGACGGATTTCAACAAGGGAGTACGGGAGTTGTGCATTGATGGAAGCAACAGTAACAGTAATTGCGGCAAGGTTTGCTATAGTTTGCCGGACGGTCGCCACGATGCCCTTTACTCCCTTCGATATCCTTGCAATGGAAGCTTCGAGCGCTTCAAACGCTTGGTCTTTGGTCGTCGTCTCCTCTACCTTTGTCTCAATAAAAACACCAATATTACATGCACAACCAGCGAGGACACCTGCAAATGAAGGAAGAAGACGAAAACAGAGAAGAAAATGGGTGGAAGGGGAGAATAGGCAAAGGGAGTAGAGAGACGTGAGAAAGGGGGAACAGAGGGAAGAGGGAAGGTTCTCGAGGGAGAGTGACGGGGAAAGTGGCAGAATAACTGAGAGGGGGAGAGAAAATAGTAAAGATGGGAAAACGGGAATAACTCTTCTTACCCATTCACTATAGCACCCGGTTACATATAGTAATGAGCTAACTAATTCAATTGAAACCAATCAAACAGAGTAACTAACCAGAGGGCCCATAACCGAGTAACAAACCGTGAACTAAATAACAACCTAATTGTATAACATATTTAACTAATAACAAACATTTAACGGATTATTTAACTAATTATATAATATATAATTCTTATAATATATTTAATTAATAAGGCCAAAACATATTGTCATAGAACAAAA
Organism: Nepenthes mirabilis; assembly: GCA_025585075.1. Taxonomy (NCBI): domain Eukaryota; kingdom Viridiplantae; phylum Streptophyta; class Magnoliopsida; order Caryophyllales; family Nepenthaceae; genus Nepenthes; species Nepenthes mirabilis. The sequence goes on from JAODPA010058785.1 coordinate 11,873, forward strand.
CTTTTCCTAAATCATTTGTAAGTCACTTACATAGTATATCCCATGTGATGTAAACAAGTCGTTCTTTTTCCAATGTTCTCATTCCAAATGTGTTGAGACATAGAACTTTTAAAGAAAATACTCTTCACTATATAAGTTGAATAAGAGAGTATGGAGTACCTATTCAACACTATGCAAAATTATCCATAAAGCTCTCAAGACTAGGCATTCTCTTGGCTAAACCACTCCCTAGCATCACCTTACTTGGCTTAACCTGGCTTAATTGTCCCAAGTGAGATAGAATTATTCATTTATATAATAACGATATCTCTTCAACCAATAGCTAGGATCATCCTTTCATCCTCTACTGTGGAAGGCTAGGATCCAAAATCCAAAACATTCTCTATAAATACCTCCCTCAATAACACTATATAACCACCCACATTCCCTTCACTTAAGAATATTCTAAAGTACATGATTCTTTTTTTTTTTTTTCTAAAATTATTTAGGCCATCATAAAACTCTCTAAAATCACCTAGACAATTTCCCTACCCTACACAAACATCTTTGTATAACTAAACTGTACATGTGTATGTATTCCATTTGCATGTCACATCCACATAGCACATAATCTCTAAACTCTTTAGCCATCCGCGACACTATACTCTCCTATATCAAATTTCTACCTTAAGGTTGGGGAGTGCATCTGATTGCACTCATGTGCTCTAATGCCATCATTCTTTTGGAACTTTGAGATTTTAGTATTAATCTGTTTCAAGGATGCCACCTTGTTCCCAATAATTTTTGCACGTAACATTTGGCTTGTTTGAACTCAAATTCAGTACAGTGCAAGAATGAAGAATTGAAGATTCAAAATAATGACACTTGATAGAAACCAAGATGAGAGCATGTACCCGATTGAGCAGCCTCTAATAGCTCTTCCAGCTCAAAGATTCGATTTATACCACCAGAGAGCTCAAGAAATTTCCTATGCAGCTCAAGAATGTCACCAAAAGCTAAAAAGCTTTGAGAAACGACCGATGCCAAGAAGCGCAATGCATGTGCCAGATCACCTAAAAAAAAAGTCAAAGATGATTCAGAGGCAAATCTTTTAAAGAAAACAAAGCAAATCAATTTGTTACAAGGTGACTCAAATATCTTCACCTTGTGTTGAAGTCAAGGATCGGTCTCCCTTGTGTTCTAGAGCATATAGCAGGCTCAAACCCCAAGTGACATTATGAGGGAGTTGCTTTGTGACAAAATCATCCAGTATGCCATATATCCATCTCTTCTTAATCAGTAGCATAGAATGATTAAGAAGATTCTGAAATTTTGATTCAATCATCTGCAAGCATCACAATGATTAAAGATGCTCTTTTTACATAGAGCAACAAAAAATGTATTCTAGTTACAAGGTTCCTATATCATGGGAAATGGCGAGGCTTACACATTGCCAATCTTATCAATGAGTTGCAAGAAACTGCGGTTTGAACCTAGGAACTTTGGATCACAATGAAGCAAACTTACCTTTCAAGGTTCACCATCCTTTTCTATCTGGTACAACCAGGTCTCTATATGTTTTCCCAATCAGAAGAATAGACCAGACACTGAATACTTTTTAGAACTCCAGTTTTCAATTAGATCAGCATGCATGATTATCACAACTCTGCTCGTATTTGGAAGGAAACAAAGCATGTGATACAGAAGTAATCACATTATGATGCATTTTGGGCCAAGTAAAATGCTACTCCAACAGACTCAGCAATTCAAGTCCGATCCACATGCAGACACAATGAAAAATACAAGCAAGCATTTACATATATCCGCAAACACTGCAATAGCAGTGGAACTCTACACAGTTGCATGAAGGACCAGAAGAAACTTTTAACAAATCAGTTACAAAGAAAAGAAAAATGACAAGGCACGATGCATACCTGCTCTATTGTGTTCTATTTCTTTTTTTTTTAATTATTAACAATTTTCTTCTAACATCCAACCCTTCCTAGACCTCGTAATACAAAAAACTCCCCTTTCTCTCCCCCAATCAAGATATTACTGACTTTTTACTTCTGATTACTAATCAGAAAGCCTTTACCAATAAGACAAAAAAGCGACTTCTTCCTTCTATGAAATCACATTAGACAAATAAAATGAATTTCATCTTGTCTTCTTGCTTAGATGGGATGGGGAGAAGTCGAGGTGAAAGGAGAGACACAAAGGGTGAGGAAATAGTGAAAGAGACTCCAAAAGATGCATATCAAAAGAGGTAGAAAAAACTGAACAGAAAGGCACATAAAAAAGGCCCCAGAGAGCTAGGTCATGAAAGAACTGGGCGACGATAGGGTGGGTCCAGTGGAAGGGCCACACGAATTTCATTGAGAACTCAGAGGAGTCCATTCAAATTTGCATTGGGTCATCTCCACCAGCTTTACAGTTTTTCACCTAACTGCATTACATGTTCTTAGAAAAAGGGGGGAAAGGACAGCAAAAAATTCAGAAGCCACGTTATACGTAGTTGTCATACAACCTACAATGGCCGATGCTTAATCAAGGGAAGCATCCCCCAAAAGTTAACATGCCATGAAATCATGATCCACTATCTCAAACAAAATATTACTCAGTCTGTCACCAAATACAACTGCATCAAATATCAATCAAACAACTCTTAGTCATCATGTTATTTTGTCTACGTTACATAGCAGTCATCATGTTATTTTGTCTACATTACATATGCATTATCATGTTAAAATCCATTCTTATTTCATCTGCTATATGAGGTACTACTAGCTTAACATGCACGTATTCATCCAATAGTTTAGAATCGTACATCCATCCACCAATAGACTCATTCTAGCAATATATATTTCTTAATTGCCCAACTGATCCGTAGAGCATAACGTATCTTGTGGTTACCTATAAACTTGTGAAAAATGATCCACTACCTCCTCAATGATTGTTAACATAACAATGATGTTGTGCTTGAGTTAAGGTGGTAGACTATGAGATCACATTCGTGAGACTTCTTGTTCAACTTGAACACCCGTTGCAGGTTTCTATTTTACCCAGTCTCCTTTAATTCCTACATGGCAGGGTCTTCGATTTTTCAAGTTCTTAGTTCACTAGGTGACCCGTGACAATTAAATCTGCTTTTAAGAATTTCATTTATCAACTTTAACTTCCCCTCTTTATCCCATCCAAAACCATAAAACTTGCATTTCACATACCTTAATTCCATAAATTAACCGCTCTATTCCAATGACTCTCCACAAGAATCCTAACTTAAATGTTCCTCCTCAGAATATTAAGGAATATCACCCACAAACAATGAACTAATTAATTTAGCAATTTTATTCTAAAGCAAAAGGGCAAGTACTCCATGCTTGCTGCTAATGTAAGCTCCTTTTAACTTGGACCCCTATCAATAGTTTTAGCTAGTCATCACTCCATGATACAATTACTTGGCTAAGATTGTATACCCAGTACTTGCTCTTTTTCTTTCTAGAACATACTACAAAGTACAAAACAGCAGTAGGAAATAGGCAGTAATTTCCCTATCATGGTCATTCTCTAGGTCCACAAAAAGCCTACGTATATTCCTAGTGTTCCCTCTCACTTCATATTAGACTTTCTAATATGTTGACAACCTTTGATCTCCCTAATATAAAATTTTCTGCATCATCATTTATCCTCTAAATTTTTACCCCATTACTCTCGCCAAAATTTCTAATACTCACTCTTTGTTCCCCTTTCTTTGATTTCTTTTACCCTCTAACTCATCATTTCTCAAAAAAGACAAAGAAAGAGAATGCAAAACCAAAGAAATAAGTCTATTCTTCAACACCACCCCCCAATAAAATCAATAATATTATAATTATGCACCCATAGATACATTGTTCCCATATCAGCATCCAAATCCTGGTCAGTTATAAGTAAAGCAGCCAGGCGCAAGCCAATGCTAAATGCCCATAGCAAAGCCGTGAGAGTTGCACACTTTTTTTTATCAGAAAAGGGAATAGTGATTATCAAATAGAAGCCCTTTGACAACCAACATTAGGAATAAGTCAAATTGAACATCTATATGCATGCAAGATGTAAATTTACAGGTCAATCACAGTTATTAAGATGGTTATCCTATCATGATGAAATATGACCTGATGTCCTTGCCACTATCCAGGTACTGATGTTCCATAGTTGAGCAAAAGAAGAAGACGTGATAGATAATCACAGACAAAAAACTGAGGACAAAGATGCCTACCACTTTTTCTCGTGCACCCCCTCCAAAGAATGCAACAGATTCAGCATGTGTTCTCAACCTTTCATGCATATACCTGATTCACACATGGAGAAGACATCAGCATTAAGTTTACATGCCCGAAATCAGGGGGACAAAAAACAAACCAAGCATAAACAACCTAAAGTTTCCATCTAGCTGTTGTTCTTGATTTGTCAGGTCACCAAAATCAGGGGCAACACTCCTCAGAAATCCCAGCCCAAGCAGCATATAAGCATATAAGAAAGCAACGCCTCTCTGGCCTGTTAATAGTTTCATTCTCCATGTGAACCTTAAAATCATAGCAAAAACTCGAGCCATAAGAAAAGACCCAAAAGGGACAAACAGAAGCAGCATGCAATTACCCAATTCAAGCTGTTGACATAACTCAACCGCTTACCACAGTATGTCCACAGTTGGCTTTACCATTCCAGTAACCAGCCCTGACAAGTCAGTAGTCAACTTTTCAAGGTCATGAGTTATCCTCTGATCTGCATCGATACTTTTGCTTGACAAGTGGAAGACCTGTAAAAAAAATCCAATTAATTCAGGTAAACTTGCAATCTGATGCCCCAGTGTACACAAACAAAAATTAATGAATGATAAACTCCACAATTAATACCTTGTAGAAAGCATTTTTTTTCAAGTAGTAGTTAAGTAAATGTTGAGTCAGACGGATCCTCCACCCAAGGGCAAGCCTACCAGTCAGATGCCTGTAACACAAGAAATCTTTATGTCAGTAAAGAAAAACTCTTTAAGTCCAGACTCCAACAATATGTGAAAAATATAACTAAGCTTTTCAATCATTTCTGGGATATCAAGTTAAGCAAATGCTGAGTTTCTGCACAGTGGAAACCATTAGAATAATATATAGTCAAAGTGAAACGGAAAGCCAGCACTCATAAAATGGCAGCAGGTGATGTCAGATTGATTGTGATGCACTTCCTTGATGTTCCACAACACAAATCAAATTCAGAACAACGCTTCAGTCATGAATATGACAAGAATTTCATCAACAAATTTAGAAAATCAAGAATTAACAGAAGCCGATGTATGCTTCTGATGTATGCTAAGTTAAAAAAATGACAGCAAACTCCGCAGAGCAAAAGAAGATAAATACAGGATTCACATTTTGCTCCAAACTCTCATGTTGGATGACAGAGGAGGAGATTCTTCGTAGTATACAAAATACATCATTTTTAGATCCCGCAAAGACATCGAGGACATAAGAGATAAAAGTTTTCTCAGCTTCACAACAGTTCCACTATTGGGACCTATAGGTCCTGCACTCCCTTGAGATAGTCAATGTCAAGGACATACAGGAAGATATAATGAAATTGTAGAAAGACTACGCTGCATTGATCATTAGTGGGCAGATGTTGCACTGTTTTGATTGGGGGGCTTATGATAACATTTTAGTCTTAGATTTGCCCATTCCTGACCTACTTTTTTGTAGGACATTTTTTCCTTTCTTCCATTACAGTTTATACTTCAGTGACAAAGACATGATATCTTGTATTCCTAGGGCATTGTTAATTCCACTGAACCTTTTTGTCAATGCCAAAGCATCCTACCTTCATAAACATTCTGCCCTGCTCTTTATTAGTAGCTTTGGAAATGACAAAATTTTCTCTAATAATATATTTTCCCTATCCAAATGCCTCAACAGTAACCAGTCATTATTGATATAAAAGAAAAGTGAAACTATTAATACACCATGTCATACCTTAAAGAAGGTGCTATGAATGACGATGCAGCACTTTGGATAACACTGGTGCCAATTAACCGAATGAAAGATGTCTTGTCCTGTTGTAGAACATACTTCACAGTAGTTCCTGTCAAAAGCCTTACACTCTCAATAGCAATGAATCTTTACTTTTTTTTTCCTCCCTTATCTTTGGGTTAGGCAATAACAATGAATTTAAGAACTTGACATCAAAGAAGCAAATAAAGATAAGAAGAAGATACCATTTAAAGAAGCAATGCGATCAGAAACCCATGTTCTTGAGACAACCAGAAAAGCAACTGCAAGCAGTTGTGCTCCCTGCTTATCAAGCACTGTCGGTATCTAAGGAAATAAGCACCAAGTTAGCCTTAAATGAAGTCCTAGTCATGTGACATAAAACATGACATCTATCCCTTTTTTTCCAAATTGTCGACTTTTTCTAAGGAAAACTAATCGATTTTAAACGATTATGCTGATATGTCTGTTAGTAGGCCTCTACTATATAAAATTGCAAGATCAAATCAGCATTGTCATTGATGCCTCCCCATGAAATTCAATTACTCAATGGCATATATGGTATTGCAAAGTGTAATCATCAATGAACACTGACATCCTTTGCCACTTAATGGCAGGACTCATACCAGAAACAGTTTTTATTTCCTTAAATACAAAAACTACAATTATTAGAAATTCCAGGCCCAATAGATCCAAGAATACCATACAATAAGGCAAGTTCATAAAGAAGGTTCTGGATATTCTTGTTGATTTTAAGATTCATTCCCCAGCAGAAGAATGCAATAAGAAAGAATAATAAGCAAAAAGACAATCTGAATGTCAAATGATCAACCTTCAGTAGCACAGATTGGGAATCACATCATTCAAGTCAATAACACTCGAAACTAAGTCTAAAAAACATAGAAAGTTCGAGGGATATTATTCAAACATTAAGCTTTCAATGCTGAAAGAAAAGGTGCATAAATAGGGACAGTGGCCTGCTGAAATAAAAACCTCAAGCTTGGAATGATGGTGATGATGACAATTGGTAGGGAAAAACAATTATGATCAATGACACTAACAATATTAAGACCTCAAGCTATGATGGCAGAAATGTTAACGAATGGAAGTCAATAATGGATCCAAGTAAGCTACAGAGCTCTTTTCTTATTTCTACTATGAAGTTAGATTAGAAAAACCATTGCACTAGGATCTTTCCTTCAACTCTGCATCTGAGCATCTATTTCCCCATTCATATTACTTGTTCTACCAACAAGTAATTTTACATAAATCCACTTCTCTGATCTTTTCATTAAAAGTATTGACCTAACATATGATGTACCAACCACCAATAATCTCATATGATGTTTACATTGTACTAAGCCCACTTGGACAGAATGAAATAATTGCTAAATTATCCCTCTAGAAAGCAATTAGAAGTACTAAATTCTAGTTCCCGGTTCACTTTGCATAGAATTTAGAGAGAAAAGAAGGCAGAAAAGGCTGGAGATTGTCTGCAAACATCAGAAGACCTATCTCCAGCATGGTGACAATTTCATTTTGGTTAAAATGACTAACACTAAGCTAATCAACATGTTTAAAACATAGCAGAATGACATAGTACATGATCCAACATCAAATATCCCCACGGAATTCAGTTTACAAGGGAAAACAAGTCAGCATTAGCATGATGGCATGATCATTGTTTCCTTTTTTTAACAGCAAGCAGAAGTGGACCTGACTATGAGCATCTTTCTATAACTCGGTAGCTTATAATGGACTGAAAAGTGTAACATTGCTTCTTAAGATTCCCAAATGTTGCCAATTGAAATAGTAACAAGCACATATCAGATACCTGTCATATCCTTTTGTGAGTCATATAGAAAAATGCAAAAGAAAGGCTAAGAGCTACTCTGTTAAATTTTATCTCCATGCATTTTGGGTTCATTTCTTGTTAATCTTGATGAAAGGATGTACTGATAGTACATTCATCAAAAATCTACGCAAATGAAGTCCTACAAGCTGTGATGGGGTAGTAGATTACCTCGTTTGATTCGTGGTTGACTACCAAAAACCCATGAAAAAAAGGGGGGGATAAGGATATCCAGTTAGAAGATACTAACCAGTATTTTGAACATGGCAGCAATCCGTAAGGGTAACATCCTGGAAGAAACTGGCAGCTGTGGAACAAAAGGCACAGACGTGGCATTGTCTGCAGTAGGAGATGCTGCTATTAACTTGGAAATGTACATTTGTGACTTCGATTTTGAGAATGCAGAGTCCTAGAGGGGAAAAATTAAGCCCTCAAGCTTTCTAATAATCCACAAAAAGAGAAGGAAATTATCGAGCACAACAACCCAACAGCCAGAAGAAGACTGCAAAACATAACAACCTTCTTGTTGGAGGCAAATGCAAGTTGCACAGCCATTGCATCACTTTGGCGTTTAGTCTCTAAAGGCTTCATGGTATCGATTTCAGTCTCATCAAGTACAGAATGATCCTCCCTGTGTTTCAAAGAGAGTCCATTAAGCAATTATTATATCTGATGAAGCAAAAGCTTTCACATTACCAACTTGCAGCGTTCACGTTAGTACACTCAAAGAACCAAACCTTTTGTAATGAACACTCCAGCCTCCTTCTCCATCTAAGGACAATACCACATCATGAAATGCAACTAATGCAGGACGATGTGATATGGTAATGCATGACGTTCCCATTGCCCGAACTTTTGAACAGAAACGTTCTTCCATATCAGTTGTCACAGCACTGGTGCACTCATCGAGAATAGCAAATTTAGGTTTATGATAGAACAATCTCGCCATTCCTAATCGTTGCTGTTCCCCCAAAGAGAGTTCATCACCCCAGTTCACCTCTTGATAAGGAGGATAGCGATCAAGTAGATATTCAAGGTCAACCTAGTCAAAAAGAACAACTAAACTTCAAATAGCCAAATAGTTGAAGGCAACTCAAGAACTAAGCACACCCACAACGTCATTGGATATTTCTGACATAATAGCTAAACAAATGTGAGTAAAAGACGCAACGGATAAGAATACTTACATTTTTCAGCAGCTCTTGCATTCCACTATGAGTTAGTGGTTCACCCTCTTGATCTGCAGTAAGAGGATATATCAACTGATCACGGAGAGTCCCTACAGCTGTATATGGTCTTTGTGGCACATAAAAGATCTCTTTATTAAGATAAGACCCAACCCCGGGCTTTACAATATGACCAGAGACTAGTGGCCAAAGTCCTCCTAGAACACGGAAAAGTGAGCTTTTGCCACTACCATTGGGACCTTCAGAATTTTCAAAAAGAGCATCCAAATGTTAGATCACTTGCATGAGAGGCGGACCACTGCAAAACACTACTGGCATACATGGCAAGAATTAGCATTCAACAGATTTGATTTTCTACCAAACTATTAAGTCTGTTTCTCCTTTATGGTAGGACATATTTGATATATATTATATACCTATGTTTCTCCTTTATGGTAGGACATATTCAACATGTACCTATTAACACTCAAAATGTGGCTTTGTATTTAAGTTTATCCTCCTTTTTGCTCTTCCTCTCCATCCTTTCCAATAAGTTAAACCCCAAATCAATCATAAGGATGCTAGGAACATGAAAACTGTATGGACAAGATTCACCAATGCACCAAGAAAAACTTTAGCAGAGCTTTATTGCTTCCTGTTAACTGCTTCGCCAATTGAAGCATATTATGTTGGCTGACACAGTGGAAGTGAGAACAACCCTACACCATGGCTTAGTGTGGTGCAAATCATATTTCCCTTCTTTCTATCTCCTCTAGTTTCAAACGTTTAAAGTTAACATGCCCATGGTAAATGTAGGGTAGCTGAGCACAGATCAGATAACCACCGAAAATATCTAAGTAACAAGCCCACCCTAAGGCGAGTGCTCTCCTATTCCAACTTTCTGAGAGCTTTTGATAGTACAACCACGATAGTGATGGATTCTCAGCACCAATGGAGATGGAGCGACAAAAGTTTTGAGAATTTAAGAGAATAACCAAACTGTCACGCTACATCTTGAACCCAGATCAAGTACCACTTTAATAAGCAAACAGCCCAACCCTTAGAACTATACATTCAATATAAAGGAATACATAGAGTTAAACTTAATAAAATAAGAAATTGAATGTCATTGAAATCATTTGTTTGAAAATTTCTCAAAATGCTAATCATAGCTTCTTCTCTCCATTGGAATAACAAAACAATTATGCGCATTACTAAACTTGTTGAAGATATCAAATACAACCAAGGTAAATCTTTTTGATCCAAGGTTGAATCAATCATTAGAAAAAGAATTAGACCAAAAATTAGACTATATTCTAGGAAAATAAAACTTCCCAAAAAATTTTCATAGAGTGGAGAATGAAATCTTCATTTTGTACATGCCCAAAACAATTCTTCCTCTATTTATTTCAAATCTCCTCCTTTTTTACCGCTTGCTTTGATGGGTTTTTTTAGTTCGTTGAACCAATAAGAGTGGATAACACTAAGGACACAAAGATGAGCAAATTTACCAAAAAATATTGAATCTCTCTCTTCTTGCTTTAGAAGTTTAAAACCGGTCCAACAGAGCTTTAGCAGAAATTCCTACCTTCACCAAAAGGCAAACTCCTAGGCTTTCTAAATTAGTAAGCCCTGCTCCAAAGCCAGGAAACATGGATAATCCAAAACTAAAACCTCATACCTAACCCATTTATATGCATTATACACCAACTCTCTATAGAAATCAAACACCTTCTAATGATAAGCATATTCAAAAATAAGAAAGGCACTCTATAATGGGTATTAAATTGGGGTGGCCTAGCACAAGAGGCTTCCCCCACCATGTGGACTTTAGGAATCATCTGATATACAAGAGTCTTGCCCCTGCCTAACAGAGACGTTTCTACCATTTGAACTTTGATTTCTAAGTCATAATAGAACAACACTGCCATTGCACTATAACCTCACAAAGCCTTAGCCAATATTATTATAATGAATAGTTCCAGGAAAACAAACCAATGCATTCATTCTTTTCATTTGAATAGCCTATTTGTATGTGTTGAGAGTTGACATTGAAAAATGAACCACAGAATAAAGCCACATAGAGACCAGTGAGTCTGTTCAATGTGGATGTGATGTTTGCAAGAGAACCACTTCTGATGGATACATTGCAAAAACAGGTATTCAATACCATTGCTAAATATCCAAAATTAAATCACTACCTCGAATAACTAATCAGGACATCAAAGAAAGGTTGCAAAACAAAAGACTACAGGAAATGTGTCAATCTGAGGTATCAGCCAAGAACCAATTTAAATTTATAGCTGCTGCTTTTGGTTATGCACAAATATCTGATAATGAAGTTCACTTATAAAAAGACTTGTCTCAGTAAATCATACTTTTGCCACCTGTCCAATCCAATTTGTGAAATATGGCTACTTTGTTGTTTTTAAGATTTGATATTTAGCTAAATCAGATATGCTTGTAAGATCATAAACATGTTTTCCACATTCTGAGGATATTCTTCATTATTGTATTTGCTTGCATAGGTACCTGTGCTTTAAGAACCAGAGTAAAATAGAATAAACAAGAAAGAGAGAATTAATGCAAGGAAAGAGAAAACACAGTCATATAGACCTACAGGCATAAAACACATAATGCAACCATATACATCATTTAAACATCACCATAATTCAAGTGAACGGGATGAAGGTCCTAGAATCTTGTCTATACAGTATTGCACAGAGTAAGTGACCCACTGAGCATATAACTTACACTTCGTGACCAATTCACAAAAGAAAAAATAAGAATCAAAATAAACATACAAGAATAAAGCACAGCAGATGAACACAGGCAACACTGAAACAACTACATCTAAATGATACCAGCATAGAAAGCTTAGGTGCTTCTGACCCCGGTGCAATGAGTATGAATATCAAACATTATTAAAAAGCAAAAGGTGCCCGATTTGCCAAGCTCCTGAACTGTGGGGTCCTTAGATACAAATATATAAAAATTTTTCACACATTACACAGTGACTATTCCTTAAATTTCACCAATAACTTCTGACTCACCGGGAAGAAACCTAATCATCCTCAAGGCACATCATTCATAATTAAGCAGGAAAACAGTTTCATTGTCTTACCCGAAGTACTTGAAGAAAATGCCTTCCTCCATTGTTTTACTAGAGGTACTTACAAAGTTAACACCAGAAAGATTAGAGGAGGACATCCTAGACTAAAGAGGATAAACTAAAACAGAGTTGTTCAAAATGGATTATTATGTTGAAAAAGAAAGGAGCTAAGAACTGGAAGGAACAGAGAACAAATTCTACCAAGAGCTAAGAACTGAAAGGAACAGAGAACAAATTCTACAAAGAAGGATACATCAAAGACACTTTTACCTGTTATTAAAAGATTAGATCCTGGTTCAATTTTGAGCGACAGGTCCTCCACCAATACATTATTAGTTGGAGTAACCACCTGAACAGGACAATAGTATCATTAGTCTAAATCAAAATACATCGAAATGGTACCATCCATACTTAATCATAAAAGGATTTGGCAGAAATATGTAAAATTGACCCCTTAAAAATAAGGAATAACTGTATGCATTAACTATTAAGCACCTTTACACCTGAAAATTCAATGTAGTTGGCTTCACTGACACAATTCCTACTTCCATTTGTTTGAAGAGAAGAGTAATCACGGATGCTGAATTCTCGGGAAATGGTAACCAGCTCATGAATGCGGTCAGCATACCCGCTGCAATTGAACCAAAAACGAGTTAACTGGAAAAGTCATGAACATTCATGCGCAAAACGTTGATTGATAAGAATATTCAGAATCCTCCAACACAGCAGGAAGAAGTAAAGTAAAAAAAATCACTTCAGAATAACACAGCCAAGGCAAAAGCTTAAAACTGAAAGACATATCATAAGAATTTCAAACAACCAAGAATGTTCAGTCCTAGCAATCTATCAGAGACTATTTCCAATGCTACAATAAATGAAAAGGAAAATGGCTACATATATGCTTCTTCTCTCACCTCCCTCCCCTACTACTGTCCTTTCCCCCTCCACTCTCAACAGGCCTCTCGCTTCCCATTTTCATGTGGATCTGTTCACTGAAACTCTAAGTTCAAACAATTATCAATTTTCTTCAAGTATGATCAAATACATTTTTGATTTATTCTCATCTCAGATTACATGGGTAAGCAGTAAAGGTGGATGACAATAACTAATAGAAAGCACCAGAGCAGGAACTAGGAAGCGGCTGAGGTAGCTGTAACCCTTGAGCCGTTGAACTCATCCAGAATTCAGAAGTCATCCCTAATGCCACATGGATACCAAGCAATAGGAAAAATTTATTTCTGCAAGATATAGAATAAACCTATAGTGTCAACTTGATCTGAATTCTTGTATCATAGAGTTCAAACAACAGATGCTTCAGGAAGGTGCAAGTATTGATCATTTTGTGCAAGTCACGAATTCTTCAACAACAAATATGATATCAACAACTCCATTCATCCTAAAATCTGACAGCACTTCAATAAACCTCAAGAAATGATCAAAGGTTCTCTAGAACTAAGGAGAAATGAGCAGTAAGGAGGATAAGCCTTGGAACAATGGTTAATTACCCCATTATGACCTGAAAGTCACAAGTTCAAATCATGGAAATAGCCATTGTATAATATAAGGGTAATGCTATGTATATCTACCCCTCTCCAGACCCCACAACGTATGAACCTCATGCATTTGACCAACTTAAGTTGTAACGAACAGAAAATAATATACCTATCAATACCAAAAACACTGAGATATGATAGCAGATGCTCCAAACACAGCAAAATAGATACAAGTGAACTAGCAATGAAGTTCTGGAGCAATTACAGAGTGAAGAGCTACCTGAGACGATTAAGCCGTCTTGAACTCGTAGCAAGAGTACCCAAGGAATGAAATAGTGATATTACAACACTAGTATGATAACGAAGATTGCTTAACATCTCTGCACGCCCTAAAGTTGAAGCATCAGGCCTCAAGTTTCCAGAGAAAAAGGGCTCAATTATAAGGATGACTGCAACAGTAGCACCCAGATACTTCACCAAGAAGTCTTGGATCATGCCAAACCACCAATGATCATGAAGAACAATGTCCATATGCCTGACTAGATTCTTAAATTTCATCTGAATGTGAAATTCTTCTCTAGCTTCTCCTCCATAAAATGCTATACTTTCTGCATGGGTCCTTAAACGTGAATGAAGTTGCCTATACTCCCCTTCAAGTTGCTGTTCTTTGGACATTAGCTTGCCAAATGCAGGAGAGAAGTTTCTAATCATTGTCCCTGCTCCCACTACATACGCCTGCAATCAAAATTAAGGACATGAAGTAGCAAACTGAGGCAGCGAAAAAATCTTCATACAAGCCAACAAACTAGCCTAGTGAGAGGAGTGAGAGATACCAATATCCAGAATAGATATTTTGGGCTTGCATAGGAACAAAGGCGCCAGGTATAAAGAAGGCCATCTGTAACAGCAGTGAGATCATCTTGTACAAGGTCACTTAATTCATAGCAAAATCTTGGTACATCACTAGCAATCCGTTGCTCTGGATTAGTTATCCGGCCATCTACGTGGGATATTTTGTAGTAAGCCATATTCTGCAAAGAGGGAAGAAGAAAAAACAAATATCAAATTAGTAAGGTTACTCCCATATTCTGCGATGATCTCTTCATTCCCAAGAATCCAAATAGGGGCCAAATGCTCATGTTGATTTCATCCCTCTTCTTCCATAAAATAGTCATGGAAAAATTATAAATTACACCCAACCTTCCTCCATAACCCAGTACTTCCTCCTCCTGAACAATTTGTAGTCCTCCTGGATAAGCAAATTGGTCTCTCTGAAACTTGGGAACCTCCCGAAGACATTATCATATCAACTAATACACATCAAAAAAAGGGCACTGATGCAATATTCAAGCGAATCACACCAATGCTAGTGAACAGCCGGCAGAATAATTCATATTGGCGAATACATATCGATAATTAGTCGATGTTATACATATTTCATGATGAGAATAGTAACCAGTCAACATCCTACTGTACCAGCCGATATTGGCTAGCTTTGAACAAGAATTTTAGCATATTTGTCAGGGATCAAAGGCAATGAGGTCAAGGCACAAATTTGGGAAACTATCATCTACAACCATCGACTCCATCTCCAATGCTCACTTATGTCATTGATGCACTACCGTCTAACGACATCAGCTGCCAAACCACATTCTTCAAAGGAGTTGCTCCAATATGTTCTTCTCTCTCACTCTCTTCCCATTTAAGAAAGTTTGGGAATTGGGAGTCTCAGGACTCTACAGTTATATTTGTCATGAATATAAGGGTTTGGGAAGGAAAATTATTACAAAAACAAATTAATGGGAAACGGTGGGAATTATTGATGGAAATGATTTACAAAAATTAATGGTAACTCTGGTTAGTCCCCCCAAAGAAACTTTGGGATTGGAAGTCGCAAACATACAATTGATTTCTTTGATAAAAATTAATAGTATAACAAATTAATAGGAAAAGTGGGAATGTCGTTTTTGTTGGAAAACAGTAAAAAGAAATAGCGGTGATTAGTTTTTTACTGTGAGAATGGAAGACAACTAACAAACATCGAAAATTGTGGAAAATGGAGGATAGCTCACAAGCACACCAACTAGGGAAATTGAGGATGGCTCACAAACACCCACGAATTTTTTCTGTTTCAAGACTTATTAAAGTGAAATTCTTGGGTATAATTTCTTGAAGTATAGTGATTATTTTACATGAAACAGAGTTAAATTAGTTAGATACAGCAATGTGCAATTAAAATTTCCACCTGAATTCAATACAAACTAATTTTCTTTCAATTTCATTGTCTTGAATTTATTTAAATTAAAAAATTTATCTAAGTCACACAATTCAAAATTCATTAAAAAATACTAGAAAAAACTATTCATCGTACTATACATTTCAAATTGTCAAAAAGGCATCACAAAAGTTCCTTAAATGTCTTAAAATTATGGTCTATTACTCAGCATTTCTATAACTTAAGATCAATTTTACAGTCTTTGCAAACTAATTACAGTTGCAGTCACCACGACAACTACAATACGCCCACAAGGAGCTACAACTGAGACATTGCAAAACTGTAAAATTGATTTTAAGACCTATGCCCAAATCACACTCCATGCCCAACTGTAACTTATACTAAAATAAGCTGCTTCCATATGCATTTGATAGCATTCTTTGTCAGTTTACTATCCTCAATTATTCTCTCTTTCATTCTTTTAAATGAATCATCGATCTGTACCATCTTGAACTCCTACTGGAAAACCATCAACGAGATATCTGGGACAGTTGCCCAAGCTGAATAAGAACCAGACTGGACCCAGCAACATCACCGTGCAAATTATCCTGGTCTGAAATTCCAGAGAATGAACTTTTCATTCCTTGCCCCCATGGATGATGGATGAGGTACCAAACAACTGATGTGCTCAAAATGTATGCAATCAGCAGTTGTTGGGATAAGGAAGAGTCTAAGGAAACTTTAATTAATGACTCCCAGACCCCACAGTCCATAAAGATGAAATTGCAATGAAACATGAAATGAAATCAGTAAATAAGTAAACAAAGGGGATGCAGAATATATACCTGAAAATAATGTGAATGAACAAGCTTTGTCAGTATTTTCCTAAAATGTATACTCAATGTCCCTGTTATGTACTTTGAGGTAGATTGCAAGGTCGACAAAAGGAAACACAAAAGAACATTTTCAGCAATTAATCTCAAAAAAGATGGGACACGCCTAAGAAAAGCAGCTCGAAATAGGAATCCTTGCACTTTTGCCAGTCTATTGCTTACAGCAGTTCGAAATACCTGCAAAATTAATATTAGATTAGAAAAAGTGCCTCCTGATAGATATGGATAATGCTTGATGCAAAATCTCACATACACGGAAGACAATCTTTTAGACTGGTATAGTAGTAGAAACCAACTGAGCTCACACGAGTAGTTTAGAACTAGACAACCACTTAAAAGACACCCCATAATAATGATACTCAATTTCATTTTAAAGTAAATTAGATAACTTAAATATGAAAAACCACCAACTGATATAGCTCACATCAATAACAGCGCAAACAACAACATGAATCAACATCATTCTCTCATTGGGTACATGCCAAAATATATCAAAAACATGCCTGCACTGCAAAATATAAATGCAACTGCTAAAAGATACCTTCTTTTTTTATTATTTCACATAGCTGGTATAAAAACGACAAGACAACAGAGACAATATGATGTAGGGAGGGGAGGGGGGAAATAGGGAAGAGAAACAGAGAGGTAGAGATAAGGACAGAGATTAAAGGGATAAAGACAAGGAAGAGAGGGGGAAGGGAAATCACAATACTCAATTGTATTCAATTTCTTAAGCATTCATACATATCTTAAACAATTGAAGTAGGATCCTTATATAAAAAACCCGAATCTTGAACTAAATTAGAAAGAAATATAACTGACTAACTAACTAAATATGACTTAAATTTCTAAAATAAAAGAAAATCTCGATCAAGTAAAAGTAAATCAAATAAAATCACAATATAATAAAAGCAAATAAAATAATAATCTTTCATATAAAATAAAATCAAAGGGAATCAAAATAGATCTCTTGTAATTTGGTATAGTTTAAATGTCCGCATCACAATAGATGCAATTCAAATAATACTATTTAGTGCTCCAACCTTCCACCACTTCATCCCATATTTCATCTTGTCCTCCCAGACAGCTCATGGCAACATTCTCTCCACCCACATAAGGAATGTTGAAAATTAATTCAGAAAACTCAGGATGACACATTCACAAAAAAACCTTTGATTACATTACGCTTGGCTACTCTTTATTTACAACTTTTCTTCTCCTTTCTTTTACTTGTACTTCCACATCATTATTTTCAACCAATCTTCAAAAAAGTGTGGCTTGTAGTCTATCAATGAATACAGAAATGACAGATAAGCAAAAACCTGCTTAATCTAGGTGTTCAATTCATGGAAAGTGATAACATAACCTTACAATGACATATAATATATCACTACCATAGCACTTATATTCATAAGCCATAGCATCATGAATCATAGGAATTCATGTGGGAAGTAACCCTTGGTGTCTTTATGAAGCTATATCACACCCCACAAAATAAATTAGTCAAATGTAGTGCCTATAAAAACATAGAATTGGCCCATCAAACAAAAAAATAATGATAAACCCTCAGCATTTGAATAAAGAAAAGGTGATTCAATGAAAAGGACACCTGGGTAAAGGGCAGGAAAATAAGGGAAGCAGGAAAGAGAAAGTAAATAAGAAATGGAACACTATACAAAACTTTCAAAGTTAAAGAGGTAACACCCCATGATTTCACTGCACAAGACTTTTAGACATACATATCTCACAACTTAGACAGATCTTTTTTTTTTTCATAATGAGACTGGGGCAGAGAAGGGTAAATCTTGTTATAATGGTAAGGTAGCTCTATTGCCGCCTAGAGGTTACAAATTCAAACAAGACAAATAGCCAATGTGCAACACAAGGGTTGTTTGCATCCATCTGACCCTACCCAAATCCTACATTGTCAAACCTCGTGCACTAAGTCTTCCTTTAACAAAACCCAGGGAAAGCATAAACAAAGTCATATGTAAGAAAATGCTTACCGCTATGAAAATTAAGCCTAAAAGGTCTCGAGCACCCTTTAGTCCCATTTGTGAGAGTATAATGGCAGTTAACACCTGAAGTGAACGAAGTCCATTCTTCTTTGGTCTTTTTGTTTTAGAAACACTGTGATTTGCACCATCATTTTCTGAATTGTCATTCAATTTAGCAGGGCCATTGCAATAATTGAAGGAACCAGGTAGCTTATAGCTGGATCTTGATTGTACGTATGCAGCCGTGCTGCCAGCTACCAATATACCAGTAGCAATCAGCAGATATTTCCTGCAAAAAGGACATTAACACATCCAAGCAATGAAATATGGTTCTAAAACAAAGATTGATTGCTTAGAAGCTATTTGAGGAACAGATAACTAACAGTAACAGCCATTTAAGACCATTTGGCTGAGTAAACACAGGGAGTAAACAAGGGCAGCAAACCAAGCGAATTTATCAAATTAAAGGAATGTCCCAGCTAGACCCAACTTATGAATTATGACACCAAAAAACATATTAAAAATTTCACTTTTTTTATTCATGTGGATATCCATTTACTTTTTCATCATTTGATTCATTTGTGTACTGCACTGGTTCATCAGAGCCACTATTCCACTATAAGTTTCCATTATAGTGCCAAGGTACAACTTTTCCAATAGCAGTTCGAAAGTAAAAAACCACATTCACAAACTAGAACTAACAAAAAATTCACAGAGATCTTCAAAAGTTCATGAAGTCATGATTTCTTATATATCAGGATTAAAAAATGTATCAAGCACCAAAAAACACCACATTGCAGCATTCCCCTTTTTTGGATGGAAAAGAATCTCCACTAACCCCTCTATCATCCAACATGAGGGTTTTGGAGCAAACTCCGAGGGCATTACCCCTCCTGCAAGAAAACCATTGATAAAGTACACTTCACAATTATTTCTGTCACAGAGAAAGAGGTAATAATGAATGTATACCTTCTCGAAAGTAGAAAACTGCGGCCATGCTCTGTTAACTGCAATAGCTGGAGAGAAGGCATGCTTCAAGACAGACCTTCCTCTATGAGAACTATTAGCCACTACCGTTGTTTCCTCCTTGTGTCAAGTAGTTGAGTGAACAAATCAATATGCCAATTAAAAACATAATAAATAATAAGATCACAAAATACAACACAACAAGGCAAGCGCTTGTCGCTTGCGCAAAAAAAAAAAAGGAAAACAAGAAATGGTACTACTTACAATAACTAAACATATAGAAGGCTTCCACCACATTGCCTGACCATCCTAGTGAAAAATCTTTGAGTTGAACTTAATTTGACTACAGCTCAACTAATTTCTAATTATCAATATTTCCTCAGTGTCACCATTAGCCACACAACAGAGAACATGTCTCTTTTTTGCTCATGCCAACTGGAATTAATGAATTGTGATTGCCTTAACTTAGTACAATATCTTATACACTAAAGGTTGTGCAAAGCAACTTCCCAAACTCAATACAACTAGATGCTTCAGGCCATGCATAATCCTTGTCCCACTTTAGAAACTGGTGTACAAAAAACAACTATAAATTACTAAAAAAGCATCCTTGAATTTCCTCTTCCATGTGACTAATGCAACTTCAGTACAGGTTCTACACACACACCATCATTCTCAACCTTGCAAACCTTTAATGATCTTGAAACTACAACTACCATGCAATTAATCACCCAATACAAAAACCAAGCACAAAATACTAGATATAAGCCAATGGAAAGAATGATGCCAGCATGTACCAGTTTGCCAATGAACTAACGCATACCTGTGGCTACTTGTTTCGATCATGCTGCATCCTATAAAGCAGTGGAGAAAAACACCGCATATTTGCCTTGTTACGTTGGGAAATTCGCACTCATGCAACCTTTGGCATGAAATGCTCACTCAAGTAGAAAAACAAAATCCCCAGCTGTTGTCCTGAGAAATTCATGTTGCATCAATTGATTTAATTGATTTTATAAACTAATCCAAGCATAATGAACTATTACAAAGATGTTGGGGTTTCATACATGATGAATCCACAGTATATCTTTTAACATTTGAACACTTTATACCCCTCCACACTTGAAGGGGGGAAAAAAAAGCAGGAAACTAATGCGAGTAGGAAAGTGATGCGTGCACAAGTCTAGGGGAAGAACACATCCCAAAAGGACGTCCTATGAGCGGGAGAGTCCCCAAACTTATAAGCTGAAAGTTTTACTTTAAGTTCCCCGATGTGGGACATACATCATTCATTCCCCCTTCGACAGCCGCAAACCTCTGCGGCACTTTACTCGGCGGTTCTCACTCTACGGCGCTTCGCTCCGTCCAAACAGACAGGCAGCAAGTAAGCCCCTCTGCATGTAACCATCTTCGGTAACCATTTCCAATCAGAACCCTCCACAGGTAGTCCTCTCTAGGCCGGAGCCGGTCTCAATGAAAGCACCATTGATGCGTACACAAGCCCAGGGGGTTGACCCACCCTAAAAGGATATCCTATGGGGGAAAGCCCCCCAAACATATAAGTTGGAGATTCTAGCTCAAACTCCTCGATGTGGGACACGCATCACTCCTCCCCCTTCGACAACCGCAGACCTCGGCGGTTGCACTCTGCGACACTTCACTCGACTGCTTTCACTCCGTCTCGGCGCACCACCAGCAGGTCAACCCCTCCGCAGGTAATCCTTTCCAGTTAAAACCCTCCACAGGTAGCCTTCTACGGGTTGGACCCGATCTCAATGAAAGCACCATTGATGCTTGCACAAATCCAGGAGGAGAGCCCATCACAAAAGAACGTCCTATGGGGGGAGAGCCCCCAAACTTATAAGCTCGAGGCTGGCACACCAATAGCAAGTCAGCCCCTTCGCAAATAACCCTTTTCGGTCAAAACCCTCCGCAAGTAGCCCTTTATGATTCAGGGCCAATCTCAATGAAAGCACTATTGATGCGTGTACAAGTTCGGGAGGAAAGCTCGCGCCGAAAAGACGTCCTATGGGAGGAGAACCCCCCAAACTTATGAGTTTGAAGCTAACGCACCGGCAACAGGTCAGCCCCTCTACAGGTAGCCCTTTCCAGACAGAACCTTCCATAGGTAACCCTCTCTGGGCCGAAGTCGGCCTCAATGAAAGCACCATTGATGGGAACACAAGTTCGGAGGTAAAGCCTACCCCCAAAGGACGTCCTATGGGGGGAAAGCCCCCTAAACTTATAAATTAAAGGTTCTGCCTTAGGCTCCCCGACGTGGGACATGCATCAAAAAGCCCCCATCATAAAGATAGTTTGCAAACCAAAACCGTAATAGTAATTAGTGATCATCGATTGAGCATTTACAGAGTTATTTATAACAAGACACGAATAAACCCCTTGGCAATGATCGGTATACCAATTAATGTTCGGGCAAGGAAAGAGAGAGAAATAATATCTGCTATATGTTTAAGAAAGTGACGAACTGAATAGCAGACAAGAAACCAAGGAGAAGTGGGGGGAAATCCGAAGTTGTATTCCCCCGTGTGTTAAGCGGAATAAGATCAGAAATAAAGATGCACCGATCAGCAAACCAATCAAATCATCGAAATCATAGAACCACCGTACAACACTTGCGCAACAACCAATTCGGCTTAGTATACTGAAAAATCCGGATCCTATACAGAAATAAATTGACATAAATTTTCAAAGAACAAAAAAATATATATATATCTCATACAACGAATTGACGATGGATGATTGGATTAATCAGGAGTCCCTCAACCATACCTACTGGCAGGCTCTACAGCTCGATTGTACAATGAACTGATCGAAATATGAGATGAGAGCAAAACAAATAAATTAAAACCCTAGAATTTTTACCTCGATGAGGAAATCAAGCTTGCTCAATTGGAGTATAGAGAGGGAGGCTATCACGCAGGAGTTGTTCCTACCAAACTGGAGATGAGAGGGAGAAATATGAATCAAGACGGGCTCTATTACGGACCGGAACTGTGATTTTATTAGATTCCTTTTTTTGTTTTAATGTTGCGAAGGATTTCGTTTAAACATTGACCGTATTTTCAAATTGACCGTACTTACATAAAAAACAATAATTATTTTATATTATATTATT